>BRDA01014288.1:176830-204551 GCA_036984385.1 Crenuchus spilurus | reverse complement strand
CTAACGGTGATGATTATGTATATCTGATATGTTTCATTTTTGAATGTTTCAGTGTATAAAGAGGAAATGTGTAATCTGTTATCATTATCTTATGTATTTAGATTAAATAGATCACAAACACGTCTAACTGGAGCCATAAGACACACATACAGGCTCAGTTTTATTTTAATTGTAAGTGTTGATATTTATTAGTACTCTTATTGGTACTTGGTATCGGCAGGTACTTAAATGTAAGTACTTGTACTCGTACTCAAAAAATGTGGTATCGGTGCATCCCTAATAATAATGATAAATACTTTTACTTTACTGTTTTACAACATATATGATTAAGTATTTATAATGAATGGTACTGAAAACCCCGTTTTCTTCTATTTATTTTTAAATGATGGGAAAAAAAAATCCCATTCTCATTCTTGATTGTTCGTAGTCAAATCTTGACTAAATGTGTCCGGTCTTGCTCATGACTTGGTCTCAGCTCAAGTGATCCTGACTACAACACTACTAGCAATAATGTATTGAGGAGTTATATGCATATTAGAGATTAATGTGCTTAGTGGGAACTTCTGAAACTAAAGCTGCTCTAATCTTTGGCAGACGGAAATGCAAAGACAGTATTTCAAAGTGTTCATAATAACATTATTATGTGTTGAGTGTAGGGATAGACAATTTATCAGTAGACGATATATTATTTGCCGATAAATTGAAAAATGTAATTATTGTTACCTGCCACATAATTGTATTTTTTTTTTTTTTACTTTATTGTGAATTTTCCTTCTTTTACACCCCACCATGCCCTCTGTTGGCAAAATTCAGTTTCCCTGCAATGCCCACTGATGGCTGTAACACATTATGAGTTTTACATTATTTACATTTAGAAATCTGTAATTGTTTCTGACCCAAAGGTGTCAAAAGTATTGACATTCATTACTCAGGTAGAAGTATAGATACTAGAGTTTAAAAATACTTTTATAGAAGCTGAAGTAACAACTTAAGCTTTTAACTCAAGTAAAAGTACAAAAGTTCTGGTTTCAAAACTACTTAAAGTATAAAAGTAATGTAAGGAAAACACCCCCCACCCCCAAAATACATTTTTATTAAAAGCCGTAATGAATATAATGTTATATTAAAATGGTAATGTTGACAGTTTTGGGATGTACTGGCTTCCTGTTTCAGCTGCATATTTGCCTCTTAAAAATGAAAACATTTGAGTCATTTTAAATATATTAGTGACTATATACAGTATGTGTAGTACTGAGCTCGAGAGAGACGAGACACGTGACATACAGGTACCAATAGGATATCAGAATGGTATATGTTTATATTCATCATCCAACCACAATCACATTCTCTTTCAGGATGGCGCAGTTTATCTGGACAGGGTGTTTTTTAAATGATGACAAACCGAAAACCAACTTTTGTGGACACTAAATTGAGGATTGAGGAGGTGCACATGCAGCCTCTCAGAGTTTAAAATACAAGGCACAGGTGCATACAGTCAAATCGTCCCTTAACGTATCATGTAAGCACCATCATTAACCCTGCACTTGCTCTGACATTGCATAACCTTCATGCATGTGACACATGATCAAAGAAGTGCCCCCATCGTAAAACCATACAAGCAGTCACAATTCGTTACTCTGGCCAACTAAGCGCATTTCTGTTCCTGTAGAGCCTTTCAGTTCTCCAAAAAAGGCAGTCCCTTAAAGGCCTCGTTTCGTTTTAATTTTTACCCTGCCAGCGTGTGCGGCGTCTGGTGGGATCTCGCCCGGGGCTGTGTAGGGTGTCGTGCCACGCTTAGCTCTGCCCGCTCTGTTTTGCATGCACAGAATACACAGAGAGGAGTCTAATTACACAGCTCCCATGGATTGTTGGGGTGTCGACTGTCTTTCGGTGCAGAGATATGATGATTCTGCGCTTCGAGTGTAAAAGGATCTCCTTCACATTTGGAGGGTGTATGTCGGGGGTAAGGGGCAGAGTTGTAACAGTGCCGCAGCTCTGATAGAAGTTGTGGAGATTCCATGCTGTCGTAACGACCGCTGTGAAAGTACTGCGTCCTCTTCGCTTTTGGGTTGCAAAGTTGATTTACGACAAGGTGCTTTGCCACTCCCACACAGGTTGCAGTCTTGTGAAATGGAAGGGGAGCCCCAGAGAGTATATATTGAGGCCTGCTGATTAGAAAAGACCAGCCAGACGTCGTACAGCATGTGTGTTAGCGGCCTGAGTAAAATGATAGATTAGAAAAGAAAGGTCAGAGTTGAGAATTGAGATGGCAGAAATGCTTATGTTTAAGCAGCCTTTGGATCTTTAATTTATCTTTAAATCACTGCTATATTTGCCTCTGCGTCTTCATTTCCCGTCATATGTGAAACCTAGTGGTGCCCTTCCTGCACCTCGTCTTGAATTTGCCTTGTACGGCCAAAAGCGCCACTCAGATTCCCTCGACACTACTGTAGGAAGCGTGTTTGCCAAGGGCAGGATACGGTGTCTAAAATATCTGTACATTTATCTTGCAGCAGTTTCAGTGAACCTGACAGTAGCCCAGGGCTGTACGAGCAAAGAGCACTAGTGTCAGCGATGTCCCGGCAGCAGGACAGTAAAAGAACTCTCTTGGAACTTGCGCTTAGACGAGATGACAGGGCCAAGCTGAAATCAGAGCCTCGCTGACCATAAGCGTTCAGGCTGAATGAGTCACCATATGCACTGCAATGTCTTTTGCTGCCATTATGAGCACGGTGTTCCTCCCTGGGAACAATATCCTGATGCTGTGTGAGTGAGTCGGGAAAAGCTCCAGCATCAGTGATTTTGTTGCTAGGGGGAGAGCAGAAACAACAGGAAGAGACCCTGTAAAGTCCTGTGGCTTTTTAACAAGAGTGTCAATATTAGTGGCTTAAGTTCTTTGAAGGGTGGGGGTGTGCGCTGCCCATCATATGATTGTGTTGCATATATAATTAATATGATATAATAGCTAAAAATCAGATCTATTGCAGTCTAACCAGAGCTGCATCATGTTTGCAGTGTAATTGGTTACTTTATTCAGGAGTAATCTTAGTATCAGTGGTAAATTAATTATAAAATGGTTCACCAAGCTCAGGATTTATTAACTCTGATATTACCTTTGTTGCTTTTGCTGATGAATGTAGGAACTTTTTACAAATGTACATAATTTTTTTTAAAATAATATTACAATTGTAATTATTTTTATTAAATTATAAATTTATTATAATTTAAAAAATTTAAATTTAATTATAATATATTTTTACATCATGTTAGATTTGAAAATATATTTAGTATATATTTTATATATATAGTTTATAATATTAAAATATGTTTTTTAAATATATTTTTACATCGTTAGTTTTGAAAATATAATTTCACGTAATTAATTTGATTAATTAATAATACATTCACTTAAGTAATGGCTTGAACTGCGTGTTTGAGCTGCAGAAATTAAATTTAGTTTGTTATTTGTATACACTTGGATAATCAAATAATGGAACAGGTCTACACAAGTCAAGCAGTAATTAAGCTTTGTGCTTTGCAAGCGGCAAATACGGTACATAAACACACACAAAAGTACACTTTTCTGATTAGCTGGCTAAAGTGTTAAGTCTGTATACTGGGACACCTATGAAGTAGATCCAATTAAACAAACAAATCACAAATTATGAATGGCAGTTATAACAAGAAGAGTAAATACGACTTCTTTGGCAACCTGCGATGGAGAAGCTACTACAACCACAGGCCATTACTAATTTACAGAAATTGATGCTTTTGTGATTATTACTGACTTTTGCTTTGCATACATAATTGTATGCAATCGTGTAATGATTATTGGTTGGATTCCGGGCCGTGGAATATGAATTGAACAAAGGCATCTCACCTGAGGTGAACCTGAACAATAGACTTTCCTGAGTGTTTCACACCTTTCTCATGAATTTTCAGTGTAGTGTTAGTGGCTGAGGAAAACAGAGTGTCGCCTCAAATTAGTTAAACTTTAGAAATAAAAGCACATACAATTTCTAAAAACTGTAATGAGCAGTGTGTAGCCAACACCTCTGTTAATTCAGTTCAGAGCTCAAAAGTCTTGGCTAGAAATGTTTATAGTGTTTTTTCACAATATATCAGCACATCTGAAAACAGGTTTTTGGAAAGTCTGAGTTTAGAGCAGATTTAATCAAAATATAGATTTATGACACTCTTACAAAATATAGATTTATGACACTCTTACTGTTTTGACAGTGTTTGTGCTGAACTTTAGGTGGGTGTACTTTGTTTATAAAAAAAAAAAAAAAAAAAAAGTCAAGCCATGACACTACATCAGAGTGTCTGAAATACCCTCAGACTCCAGAGGGTTTAAAAGAGCTAAAATACATTGTTTTAACTGAGCTAAGTCATGTACATGAATACTTTGCTGATTGTAGTGTTCCATGTCATATTTGGTCATTGTACAGAGCACTGATTTTCATGTCTAATAATGTTTGCTCCCCTTTTCCACTTGTAGTGATTTGGCTTTGAGGAACTGTTATCTTACGACAGACCTGACTGTGAAAGTAGGAGACTATGATATCGGCCCTTCAAGATTTAAAGTGAGTTTTTGCGTTTTCTACAAATAAGACATACAAATAATTTTCTTTAAATGCTCAGGCTAACTTTATTGTGTATGTTTAGCATTTTTCAGATATATAGTGTTATATCAGAAAATTTAATAATGTGAAAGTTCATTTTTCATAATTCAGTCATATTTCTACTGATGTAAAGTGACATTTCATTTTTTTTGTTTTGATGTTGATCAGTTTGTTTTATAGCTCATGACAATCACAAATCCAGAATCTCAGTTAATTAGAATATTTCATTTGGAGTAAATTACTAATTAAACTGTATCATCATTCATTTTATAATTAATTAAATAATTAAATTATATATTAACATTTAAATTATAAACACAAATTATATTTTTTCATGATATTACATCTTTTGTAGAGGCACTAGTAACTTGCATGTCCAGAACTGTTTTATAGTTAACTGTTGAGCTTTAACCTTTTGTTGTTATGGTAAGGTAAAAAAAACAAAATGTTGTTTCTTGTATTCTTAACCATGTTTTTGGAGATTAATATTAAGAATAAAAGCTAATATATCTAATTTCTCTCATGTCGCAGGAGGACTACATCACCACAGAGGAGGACCAGTGTGTAGCTTTGCGCTGGCTTGCCCCGGAGTTGGTTGGTGAGCTGCATGGAGGTGTGATAACATCAGAACAAACTAAACCCAGCAATGTTTGGTAGGTACCTCCAAACATATGCATTTCATAAGAGCTCTAATAACTAATAAGGTGTGCTTCTACAGTGACTTACCTTCTACACTCATTCACAAATTTTGACAAGTGAAACAACAAAGTTTTGGTTAGAATTTACTACTGGACTACTGCCTTGATGGCATATTTGTATGCAAATGTGTATGCAAAAACATGGATTATGTGACTGCCTACCTTGTAGACTATTATGAAATTATTGGTTCAAAAATATTATCTAGGGGCCTGAAGGGCTCAGTGGACTAAGGCACTATGATCTGAGGATCGTGAGTTCCAATCTCGATCATGCTGCTGGCTATCAGCAGCCGGGGCCCGAGAGAGCAAAAATAGGCTTGTAGTCTTTCTGTGCGGGTAAGATGGCTAAGTAATGTCAGCTGGCTCATTGGTCTGGCAGCCGATCCATCAGAACTGGGGATTCTGCACTTTTCTCTGAGAGTGTTGGCTGCCCGATGGTGATGTATCAGCAGCATTTTGAAAAGAGGCGGAGCTTGACTTCACATGCACCAGAGGAGCCCAGTGCTAGTCTGCACCCTCCTAGAGTCAAGTCCATTACAAGTAATAGGGAGAGTCAATAAATGGGCGGGTTATTTTACTACCAAACACATTGGGGAGAAAATTGGGTAAATAGGAAAAAATGCAATAAAATTCATATATTTTATTATTCAGTAGGGCTGAACGATTTTGGGAAAATATGTAATTGTGATTTTTTGGACTTATACTGTGATTTAAGTTGTGATTATTAAAAAAAATACATTCAGGGCTTTTTTTCACCAAGAAGACCATAATATTCTTTTTTTTCTTGAGGCTTGACCCCTGTATGTGCCAGATTGCCAGTAAGTTGTTTTTGTGATGTCACAACACATTGAGGTTGGCCTTTGAGTGTTCTACCTTATCTACAGGAAGCTCACAAGTCGTACGTTAAATTTTCTCACTTAAAACTTGACATGTAGGCTGTAATTAAAATTGCACTCTGGTGAACTGATTTTGATATAAAAACGATTAATCTTTCAGCTTTATTAACCAGTAAATGAGCGACATTGTGCTGTTCTTATTGCTTAATTCATGAGTTATGTCAGCAGTAAGTAATGCTACCGTTGCGAATGTCTGGGGAAATGTTACGAAGAATAGATTTGTGTGTTTTCAGGGCATTGGGAGTGACCTTGTGGGAGCTGTTTGAGAGGGGAAAGCAACCGTATACACACCTGTCAGATAGAGAGGTCCTCCACCATGTTATCAGAGATCAACAAATCAAGCTCCTCCAGCCTCAGCTGGACCTGCCTTACTCGGAGAGATGGTGAGTCTGTTACATACGTTGTTGTTTTGGTAAAAATGGTGATCTTCACGCCGTGTTAATGTTTGGTCCCTTTGTCAGGGTTCATACGGTCATCAGAAACCTGGAAAAGTCATGGAATTTGAAAATAGCATTTTCCAGGCCTGGAAAAGTTTTGGAAAAATAAATAAACTCAAAGTTTTGGAAAAGTTATAGATATTTGATAAAACCTGCTAAGTTCAGACACTGTTAAAACAAAACCATCACTAATACCTACAAAGAAAGAAAGATACACAATTATACACAAGAAAAGAGCTTTACAATGCATTACAATAATATGATTCTCTGAGTGGGGTTACGTCAGACTCCGATCTGAGCTGCAGCTTGCTAACATACTTAAAGTTAAACTTACTTTAAACTTGCGCAATGTCAGGGAAATGTAGATTTAATGATGGGTTGAGAAAGACCAGGACATGCAAAATGTGCACAGTGTAGAAAAACCTTTGACATTTTGAATATGGGAGAGGCAGCGCTAGCTAGCCATGCGAAAGGTGCTAAACACCAGTCTGCTGCTGCTGCTTGTGACATCTACTATTAACACCATCACTGGCTTCTATACCCCGGTGACCAACGTGACAGCCTCTGCCACCTGTAGTGCTTCCCTCTCAGCTACCATGAAACAAGGAACCATTTCAAACGCTGTGTCCAAGAACAAAACTTGAACCGCAGAGGTACTGTGGGCGCTAAAAGTGGCTAATTCTCACTATTCCTACAAGTCGTGTGAAAACACAAGCCATCTTTTCCTGACAATGTTCCCTAGATTTGGAAAAGTCATGGAAATGTATTGATAAAGTGTATGAACCCTGCTTTGTGTTTTGTATTGCATTCATTCTTAAAACATAGTTTGTTTAGAAGTGGACCACCTGCTCAGGGTGTATCAGGGTTCATACTTGTTCTAACCAGTCGCGCCTGGATTTGTTTTAATCTAACCAAAGCGGACAACTCTCAAAGCATCCTAAAAGGTTTTCCATTTGCTCAGAGCTTTTGAAATGTAAAAAATATGTGCCTCATGTTGTGTGCCTCTTTACAGGTTTGAGGTGCTGCAGTTTTGCTGGCTGACAGCAGACAAAAGAGCCACAGCAGAGGAAGTTCACCGCCTGCTTACCTATCTTCGCATGCAGGGTCAGAAAGAAATTGAGGATGACTTTGAGCAGCGTTGGAGCTCCCTCAAACCTAACCCCACCACCCGACAGGCCACCGTCAGCCATTCTTCCTTCCCGATCCTTGAGCAGTTTGACGACGGGCGAGAACCGGACGAGATGCTCACAGTGACCGAGACGAGCCGTGGGCTCAGCTTTGAATATGTATGGGAAGCGGCCAAGCACGACCACTATGAGGGCAGCAGCCACTCTTCCGTGGACACCACGTTGAATTTCCACAGCATGTTTTTTCCAGTGCCGCGGCAGGACATTCAGGCCCGCTTCCCTGAGACTGGGGCCGAAGCAGATGCTGGCAGACTCCCAGGGACTGTGCCGGTGTTTGATGCTCGAGAGGCCACTTCTGGGAACGAGTACTACATTCAGCTAGAGGAGCAAGATGAAAGTGACGTAGGAGTCATAGACGGTCATGGTTCGGAGGGAGCCACTGGACTAATCAAGGAGCAGTATGTTGTCTTACAGGACATTCGGTTAGACGAATCCAGCACAGATGCAGATTTCTTTCATCAGAGCATAGATTCTAAAGACTCTTTCCTTCAGGACAGCCATATATGGTCGTCGAGTGACCATGAGAGTCCTTTGCATGTGAACATTTTCAGTGAGAACGATTCAAAACTGGAGGACTCTCGTTCTTTCAGGAGTGGCTTTATGGAGCTTCCAGAGATGAATTTGCAAATGAGTGGTTCTTACGGTGGCACCAAGGGTACAGAGGAGAATGAAGGGTTGTGCACTACCTTTTTAGGCATTGACCAAGAACCTATCAATCTGGGAGACTTAGAGACAGATAATGCAGATGTAATGAAGCTTCTTAACACGGAAAAACTGAACGACAATTTCTTGTTCCTCAAAGAAAACAACCTAATGAAAGAGGGCCATGCGAGAGACATTCGGGAAGCTGATTTATCAATAAACCCCTTCAGTGATGTCTCCAACAGGTTGAAGGTCACAGATAACCCCTCTGTAGTAAGCTCCGCACAGCTAAGGGATGAATTTTTGGACTTGGTGAGTCCTATTTTAGGAGATTTCTTATCGCCTTTAAAAGGAAGTGAAACACTGGTGCCTTCGGATATATTCTCAACAGAAGAAACCTGTAGCAACAAGCTGCCAGACATAAATGGCTCTTCCAGTGAGGAAAGTGCTCAATTAGATTCCTCAAAAGGTTGGATTTATTCCACTTCTGAGTCTACCTCTGAGAATGCTGAGGTCCCTAATGTGAAATCAGCTGACAGGGATGACTTAAGTGTTGAAAGTGCCAATACAGACTTTTCGTGCATAGATGCCAAAACCCCCAGCCTTGACGAATGCCTCCGAGTCCCTAAGGACAATGGGCAGTACGTAGGAATTGCTGAGTCTTCTGAGGAGAAAGAACAGGATTCATCACCTGTGGATTTATTTACAGCGGTCGATAGTGGCCTAACTGAAGGCTTAACAAGTAGTGACTCTTTGAGTGATATGCTTTTGGACGGGGATCAGAAACAGACTGATGAAGAGGCTCAATTTCCAGGAGCAATGGATCAGAAAGAATCTTTACTGGGCAATCATGAATCTCTGGATATGACATCACTTTTAATCTCAGATTCTTGTTTGGATCAAATCAGTCAGGATAGCCTTCTGGAGGACAGCATCTCGTCCACTTTACCAACGGTTGAAAATTCGGCCGAGACACCCGATTCATTAGATTCTCTGGACATGCATAGAGAGGTGGGACGGATAGAGTCACTGGACACCCCTGTAGTTCATAAACTCCAGCCTCCTTACAAAACTGCAGATAGTGGATATGAAACGGAGAACCTTGAGTCACCTGAGTGGAATTCTCAGCTTTGCACGAAGGACGTGAACGAGGAGAATGAGGCCACTCCTGCTGAGGAACCTCCTGCTGCGATGCTGGCTCCTCCAGAAATTGTTGTGTCTGAAGTGGACAGTGTACCTGATCTTCAGGACCATGCAGAAGGTCACTTTCAAGAAGTTCCTGATGCACCTATCGGGGGAAATTACAGAGATTCTGCTTACTTTTCAGACAGTGAAGAACCAGATAAGAAGAGCGAGGAACTCACCGGAGGGGCTTCTGCTGATGCGAGTTCTCCTGTAGATGAAACCACAGGGCATACCCTTCTCCCAGATGCTGATGAAAAGCCATTAGAGTCTGAGACAGTTGGGGAAAGAGAACCCTTTGGACCTATCGTTGAACCATCTGATACCAATGTAGCTTACCTGCCCGAGTTAGTCCTCACCACAGAAGAAGATCCAGTGTCTGTTGGATGTTTTAAGAAAGATGAGAACTTAGAAACATTGTCTGGACTAAAAGATCAGACTCCTACCACTGTGGCTCCAGAAGAAACACCCCCTACCTCATTAAAACCTTCAACAGACAGTGTGGTCCATGCAAAGCTGACAAGGACTTACGCTGGAGAAGGCCCAAAGAAAAAGGAGCCTGATATGGAAGGTAGATACCTCGGCAAGCTGGATGGTGCCACAGTGATAGGGGGATCAGAAGATGGCATGGAGGCTGACGAAGAAGACGAAAACAGTGATGACTCGGATGACGACATACGCGGGTACCGACTTCACAGCTCCGGCTCTGAAAGTGAGGATGATGTCATTCATCCAGTGCCTATTATAGTGTCAGACAGCAGTGATGCCTGCAATCTGAAAAGCCTCCTGAAGACTGGCAGATCCACAGCAGCAGGGGGCAGTAATGGAGACAGCAGGAGAGCTGTGTCCTTCTTCGATGATGTGACTGTTTACCTCTTTGACCAGGTATAACAATCCTCATACTGTCCAATTGATTTATACAGAACATTTAATTTAATGTGCTTGTTGCCCCCAAAATTAATGTATGTAATTTTGAATTGGTAGGGTATAAGCTTCAAGGACACAGTCCCACATCAAAAATTTTAATCAGTGCATTGCTGTGTAAAATTTAATTTAATTTTTAAAATACAAGGCGATCTATATGAAGCCTTTTTGTCTTTCAGTTAATCAGTATTGCTTATAGTTAATGAAAATAAAAAAATCCAGAATCTGGGCCCCAAGTGGCTCAGCAGGCTAAGACGCTGACACTATGACCAGAGGATGGTGAGTTCGAATCCCGGTCATGCTGTTTGCCATCAACAGCCGGAGCCCAAGAGAGCAAAAATTGGCAGTGCTCTCTCTGGGCGAGTAGATGGCGCTCTCACTCTATCACTCTCACATTGCAATGTCCGCTGGCTCTGATTGGTCCATTCGGAGCTGGGGATCCTGCGCTTTCCTCTGAGCACGTTGGCTCCCCAGTGATGGTGTATTCCTCCTAGAGTCAGGAACAGTGATGGGGAGAGTCCTAACAGAGGGTTAAGGCTTATTGGCTACTACTACATTGGGAAGGGCATAAAAATGGACAAAAACTTAGAAATAAAATTATATATATAAAAATCCAGAATCTCAAATTTATATTTACTTTTGAGTTTGAATAAATTTCTATCCAAAGAACATTAAAAGAAAAAAGGCTTGTAATGTCTTATTACATATATAATAAATTAGCATTTTTGAATACGTTTTTGTACACAAATGAACTTTTTCACAATATTCTCACTTTTAGAGATTCGCTAGTAAATGTTGTAGCTCTGCAAAACTAAAGAAGCAGATGTCTGGCACTAAACGTCTTGACAGAAGAGTTGCGTTTTGGTTAAGCAAGACAGGGTGCCCAGCTTCAGAAGGGACAGTGTCACTTCAGGGTTTCATTCCAACAGAGATGTACAGCTGAACTGTGTATCGGTGGATAAAATCCACAATCCCAGCGCTCAGGGGAAGAACTTTATGATCTCTTTTATGATGATCTCTTAAGAATTTTACACCGAAGTTTGATCATCCTGGTAAACATCCTAAATTAACTTCTCTCCCTGCAGGAAACCCCTACAAAAGAACTTGGAGATCATACATTGGGCTCCAACAGCCAAGTGTCTGAGTTTAGCAGCCCTACGGCCTCTTCCAGTTACCTTAACAGGTTTACCAACTCGGAGAGCTCCACAGATGAAGAAGGTAATGATATGACAATGTACTGTGAATTTTCTGAAGCACAGAAGTACTGAAGAGAAGGCATCTTACAGATGCACTAACTAGTGACAGACTATGAGTTTTTCAATGGCCAGTGCCAATATTTAGAGAGCAGGGTGACTGATGGCCAAAACATAATCATAATGTAATTTTTAAAATAGAAATATAACATATATAAATTAAAATAGTGTATTTTTGCAAATAATTTGCGCCCTCGAATTATTGGTAACTGTAGAAGTATAAATCCAGGAAAAAAAAAAATTTGCTTCAGTAAATATTATATTTACAGACCATGAATATTTAATTAAACATATTAAATTTTTATAAAATGAATTAATAAAAAAACGTAATATTTATAAAATGAATTAATAAAAAAACTTAATGTTTATAAAATGAATTAATAAAAAAACGTAATATTTATAAAATGAATTAATAAAAAAACTTAATGTTTATAAAATGAATTAATAAAAAAACATAATGTTTATAAAATGAATTAATAAAAAAACTTAATGTTTATAAAATTAATTAATTTTTGTAAAATTACATAAAAACAGAGTTTTCAAAGATGCATCTTAATGTTCTCTCGACTGTAGCAGAAGGCTGGAACTGTGCAATAGTCAAAACCAAATATTTTCTTCATTTATTATCAAGCAGCATCTTTCCTTCTAGCAGCATGATTTCCAGTTGTTTCAGCTTCTTCTACAATAGAAAGCTTTTCTTTAGCAGTATATGATCGGTAACATGAACTTGTCACCTTACAGGGTGCTTAAAAAACGAAATACACCCACGCCATGAGCTGCAACACAAGTCACGTGCTCCACAGGTGGAAGGTCTACAGCAGTAGGGTGGTGGAGTGGAAGAACACTGTTTGCCCATGCACATTTTTAGGCACCAAATTTTTTTTGTGCACGGATTATTGGTGTATATACGGTAATTATTGACGAGATGAAAGGGTAGGGTTATCAGTCATGTCTGTAGAGTGGTAAAATTGCCATTAGGGGGCGTTCCAACATTGATTTACAGCTGTCACACTGTTGAGGCTGCCTGTAGATGTGCCTGTAAAAGATCTGGTTTGTTTACGAACCTTGTGAGACCGATTATTTAAAAATAATGGCTTGATGGTGAATATTTAAAAACTCTAATAATCAGTCTGATTAACTGATCTATTCCAAGTGCTAACCATGTTCTTGGGACATCAGTGCTTCTTGCAAAAAGCACTCATGAGTCAAAACCTCAAACTAAATCACTTAATTTGCTCTGCAGGTGGTGCATTTGAGTGGGATGATGATTTCTCGGCCGAGCCATCTTTCCTCCCTAAACCTAGCAGTGACAGCTCTGCAAGCAGAGTCACAGCAGCCTCCCGGTACTTCTCCCCACCCCCTGCAAACCGCTCCACGGAACAGAGCTGGAGCAGCCCGTCATCCACATACTCCCGCTTCTCCATCTCTCCAGCGAGCATCGCCAGCTTCTCCCTCACACACCTCACAGACTCTGACATTGAACAAGGAGGTAAATCTTTAATGCTACACTAAACGAAATGCATTTAACCTGAACATGAATCGTTTTTTGGATGATGACCCTGGAATGGTATTAAAATCTTCGAATCAGTTAGGTTTACTTAGTTAAATTCAATTAAGTAGTTTCTCATTTATTATGATACAATTACGCTTATGATGATGCTTCCATGATGCAATACATAATCTTAATACTAATGAAGATGTGGTGATGAGATTTCGATCAAATCTGTGAAAAAGACTGACGTATGATTACAGTGCAGGTAGACGGGTGTTAATTTCTGATGACTCATATCTGTGGCTGTAGGAGTGGAGGCCGGCGCCCATCCAGCCGTCTCCTTCAGTTTCCTGCCACTGTAGTGAGACATTAAAGTCCTCAGATATCCTCATTGGCACAGCACAGGATGCTGGTTATTTTACCCTGAAAATTGTGCGGTGATCAGTGTATAATGTATCAGTGCACAGTACAGGAGGAAGTGTTCACGTTGTGAATGTACTGGATGACAAATTCCATTCAGAAGCCTCCATGCATACTACATCACTGATTAATCAGGAGAAAAGAACTGCATGCTGGACATTTTCTGCACATGTGACATCAGTCTTTTTTACACAGTATACAGACTGAGAGTATATTTAATTACCATGTCTTTATTAGTATTTGTTATTCATAATTGTTTGGGTAAAGAAGCAAATGGGACTTTAATGTAAGCGAATCATTGTAAAGTTATATATTCACACTGTTAATTAGCTTGGACCTGACTGATATCAGTTAGGTGATTATATCGGCTGATATTGTGATCCTGCAGATTTATCAGTATTGTAAAATTCCCACTAATAAAGCACTCATGATTAGTTTCCAGTCATACACTGTAAACATTGTAATATTGTAACCTCTGCCATGAAAATAAAATGAATGGCCGATTAAATTTAGTGGCAAATTTTAATGCAGAATATCATCATGACTAAAATTAAGGGTGCACTGAATATTTGGCAACTAAAATTATTTGCCTGAAAATGGCAAAAAAAAGTGTTCAGCCGAATAACTGAAAAGACCAAATTTATACTAAACAGTGAGGTTTTAATAACACTTTTACCCTTTTTAGTTCCTGGCTGCAGATTAAAGTTACTGCAGTAAAATTAGTTTAATGATAGACATTCGTTTGACATTCAGAATTGTGCTTTTCCTCACTAGTTAACAAAACACAGATTTACCAGCACAGTTAGTGTTTGGTGCTGAAATGGAAGAAGACAACATACTACAAGCACAATCTTTACTAAACTACACTTATGATGAAGCCAGAATACAGCCCCTTAGCTTTGTGTTTGTGCTCCGTGCTGCAGTGTTAGGGATTGTCTCACAATTAGCAGAGTAAATGTGAAGTGTTTCAGTGTCTGTAGCCAATGACACTCACATTAAACACACAAAACATCCATGTGACTTACATCATTCATTTTAGATGTTTTCATCATTTTGTTTAATGTTTTTAATGAAATATTAGTAATAATGCAACACACATGCATCTTCATATATATATTGTATTTGTTTTATATATAAACATAAAAGAACAATACATTTAAACTCATGTTATTAAACCTAATGATGTCAAACCAACTTATGAAAATACAGACATTCATGTATTTTGGGAAATAGTTTAGTTGTGAATTTTATAATGATTTATATGAATGAAGGACCGTGTTCAGTGTTCGGCCAAATGTTTCAATTTTGTTTTCAGCCAAAAATTTAAATTTTGGTGTATCCTTATTTAAATTAACACAAATGTTGAATGCATTCCAAACAAATTTTTAGCTTAATAGAATGTACACCGTCTGAAAACTTTTGTCTGTTGGGTTGTGAGATTTAAATTTAGTACACAGTAAATATGCCAGTGTTAAATCAACACTATTAGAGTTAAATTAACACTGAGGGTGTCAAAATGTAACACTTGCCAGTGTTAATTTAACTCTAATAGTGTTGATTTAACACTGGCAAATTTACTGTGTACAAGCTCTGAAAAGTTCTCTCTTTTTTGTTACCGTTGTCTGAGTGAATTTGTCTTTTGTCTTGCGCAGGAAGCAGTGAAGATGGAGAGAAAGACTAAAGACTTAACAGGCTTCTTCAAGCATTTGGGCTAAAGGACAAATTTTTGTAAATGTTGAAGATACTTCAGACACTTCCTTTGAAGGCTATGATCGCTTCTCAGGCAGCACTACTATGTCTTTTATAGAGATAGCAAAGAGGAAGATGTCTAGAGTGAACACCGGCGTCTACGTCCTCTCCTTGTGTTCTCTTCCTTATACTCGAAATGAAACACGTCTCTGTCTTTCTGACCTCAAAGCGATCTCCACGAACTCCTCCTGAACTCAGTGTTTTTCATCATCGTGCAATTTGAAGGAACCTATCTATCTTGCTTTACATGCTTTAAGTGCAACCTAAGTGTCCTGCTTCACGTTTGTCTTTCTACATGCAGAGGAATTGTCTCTTTCTGTTGACTTTTTGAGCCAGAGGACTCGCAGAACACTGATGGCCCAGCAGGCTCATATTCAGTTGTGCAATTCGTATCACATGATACATGCCTTTTACTTTGAAACACTGGATTTTAATTCCTGGGTGTGAAATCTGGTGTAAAATGCTTATTTGTAGGAGCAGCACTCATCTTTATGCCTCTTTTGCCGTCATTCTAAAGATGTTTTTGCGCAATACACTCATAATAGACTGATAATAGGGAAGAGTTTACTGTACCTAAGTAAAACAACTCGTATTGATAGGTGATAGTTAACATTGCGGGCTGTGTGCATGTATGTATATGCACACACCAAAGAGCTAAAACATTAAAACCATCTGTCTGGTGAATGGCTCGACAACCCCAAAAAGCACTACAGGTTCCACCTGTAACCAGCTTTAAACCTCTCTGTGTTTGTGCCACAGTCTGTCTGGGACAGCCTTCATTACCCTCACATTTTTGGGTGCCCAACACCTTGAGGTCAGTTGGCACCTCATGAGCCTTGCTGTTTGGGAGATGCTCCAGCCCAGTCGTCTAACAATCATGGTTCCGGTACTTGTCCCAGTATCTCAGATTCTTACACTTTGAACATTTCCAAATATTAAATGCTGCTTGGCTCCTTGAGAGGATGGAGCTCTAGCTGTACACCAGTCAGATGGATTTGTGGTTATGTTGTGGCTCTTCAGTGTGTATATAAACCTGGGAAGAGGCTACAGAGGTCTTTAGCTTGATTAACGCAGGTCACCGCGTGTCTCTTCAAGCATTTCCATTAACATGAACACTTTGCATCACCGTGCCTGAAACGTGTCCAGATGTTGCACCATCACCACAGTATGTCACCATGATATGCACTCCATTATACTACCAAATTGTAAAAGCATGAGCGTTCTGTAGTTTTTGAAGTGGAAAAAAGTCTTAATGTTCACAAATGTTCATTATATACAGGATCTTGGATCTTGGACCACTTTTATTTTTTTATCTTTTTTTTGCAAATTAACCAAAATTTCTATCGTCGTGGTAATTCACTGAGCAGATTTTGTTCCGTATTTAGTTTCTTACGCTGTTAATGTCATGATAAGATTGGGTTGACTGGTCTTCAGGAAATGAGTTGGCCTTGGTAGGTGTAGATATGAAAGTCACGTAACTTATTTTGTCAACATCAGACACTAAAATTTCAGCTTCGTTCCTTTTGATCAAGACTTTCATAATCATTTCAGAGAGCCAATCACAGCGTGATGAGGAGGTTTGATCAAATGTATGATGTTTTGTATGTACATAGCTTTGAAATCAACTCGAGTAAGCTAAAGGATGGCCAGGATGATCTTTTGTCTTAACCGTTTGGTTGGTTTAGCTTATTCGGAGTCTTAATTGTGGACACTTCGAGGTGGGCGTTGACCTCCGCATTGGGACGAGTAATCAGGTGCGTAGGTGATATTTATCTGTGTAATTCAGTACGGTTAAGCTGTGTTTTAGAACAGTTCGATATTTGTATTACCAGCACTCTTTTAGTTGATCTTGAAATTTTATTTAAGGATTTTTTTTATTCTACAGTATATACATTTGCTTAATCTTGCACATCTCGGAAAAAAAAGTGTAACTTAATGTTGAACTGTACCGATGTATATAAATGTTAAAATTTTGTCTGTAAATTGGGAATGATGTAAGATCTAGGGGTAAGGTAACATTTTGTAATTTAAAGCTGAACGTGTGACATATCACGGTTTAAATGATCAAACATGAAAAGGGTGAAGTGAGAAAAATGCAGGTCATGTCCTTATAACTTGTAAATTTTAAAAATGGTGATATTTTTACTTCATATTGATGATCATGCTTAGTGTAATTGAATGAATTGTTTATAATTAATTACACTGTTTATTATTGAAATAAATGAAAAATGACCTCTGTTTCTCTGATCTCATGATCGTTCACATTTACAGCATTTAGCAGACGTTTTTATAGAGCGATGTACAAAGTCACACTACACAAAACAGAAACTCGCCCAAAATCTAAAGTGACACAAACATTTAAAAAACGTAAATCTGACTCTCATTCAATGACTTCTTTTAGAGAAAAAACCCTGCAAACCACCAACTATGAACTTTTACCGGCGACTGTATTTTTGCAAACCTGGCAACCCTGCACAAATGTGATGCTTTTTGTTGTTGATGACGTGTACACATCGGTGTGCGCATGCGACCGTTTCGGGGACAGATTTGTTCACATTACAGACAGATACAGCTCACTTGCATTTGTGAATGTAGCCTAAATGTGTGCCAACCAGGGTAGAAGTGGGATAATGGCCTATGAGGTGTCCCGTCATACCAAATTAATAGACAAGGCGGAGGCGAAGAGGTCCACAATGCCTCGGCAGCCCTCATCACTTACTGTTTTATTATCTTTCTGGCTCCAAGGAACAAAGCCTGAACTTGTGTGCACATTTATTTATTGAGAAGAAAAGCATCACACATTCAAACAGTATTTTGGGAAAAATATATGCTCCGTAAATACTGCATCTGTAAACAGCATCATATTAATATTACATCTGTTGATGATGGTCAGAGAGGAGATGAGGTACCAGGATGCAACATAAACAGACATTTAAGACGGACGTAAGAGCTCACTACAGCAAACAAGTGGCATGTAAAGTAAAAGCAGTGCATCATGAATCAGAAGAGATTTAAAAAGAAAAGACATGCCGTGGTCACTTTTACATCCAAGTGCAGGCATGACCTCATCTGTAAGTTCATGCAGATGCTTCAATCATGAAGAAAATCACGCAAACACAAGAAACCAGGAAACCAAAGTCACGTTCGGCTGAGACGAGGCTGGGCGCTGAGGGCCGGGGGGGTCTGAAGCATGCACAGCAGGCAGTTATACTGTGAGGACAATGGAGAGTGCACGGGGCCTAACGTCCCCCAGCATTCCCGTTCACCTGTGCCTGGTTCCGGCTGGGGAGAGGGCTGCGAGGGGCTGCACGCTGAGCCTCCATGGAATTCCCTCTCACTGACAGGTGCTCCCATCCTCCCTGTGTGAGTACACAACCACCTGTCACTGATACTCTGCTAATTAATTCAGTTCATTACATCTGCATTTTGACTGAAAACTAGTCACATTAACACAGAATTAGAGAAAAAGTTCAGTTTTGTTCATAATTTAATTCAAAAAGCCAAACTGTTTTATATTGATTACACATGACAAAGAGATTTCACACCTTTTGTGTTGATCAGTTTGGCTATATAATAGGGGTGTGTATCTGTCCAATAAATGACGATCCGATATGTATCTCGATTCATGCGGTACGATACGATTCAGAAACGATATATTTTAAATTGGACCGATACGATTTGGTTCAGTAGGAAATAATACAAGTTACTTGTTTAAAATAGATAATTTTACACTGAGTCAACATAAGTTATTACTAAAAATGTGTTTTTGATTTCAGACAGATTAATGAAATACTAGAGAACTAGTAAAGTTGTATTTGATGTGAATTCAGAAAAATACTGTCACGTTGGGATGTGGTACCGGTGCTCCAATATGTTAAACAAGTCCCCAAAACCCTCATTCTCCACCACACAAAAAATATCCAGCCCAAAGTCAGTCTAAAACCTGCCCTTCAAGAAGCTTAAACTGGCACAAAATGTCTGTCACATATTTGAAGCAAATGGCAAAACAACTACGAGTGTACGACTTAGTATTTTGTTTATAAGGGATTTATCAGTCCATCAAACCTTTTTCTTTTTCCCAGTCAGTCTCTCTCTCTCGTTATTGCTGTATTCACACTTCCTTAGTGTCGACTTTGTACACGGTTTCCCGCCGTCTTGAAGTGATATCCAAGGCAACACCAACTTTTTTTGTTGTTTTTTTGGCAGCTGCTGTGATTTTTCAAAGTAGCCCAAATTGGCGTGAAAACCGCGAACCTGGCAACTCTGGTGACGAGACGTGACTGTGACGAATATCACGACAGTTAGTCAAAGGGAGAGAAAGAGAGAAGCAGAGCGAGCAGCAGGAGCGCATATCAGCAATACCAAACCGATTGACAGCTATTTAATTGGGACATTGGCGGGTTTATGCTACAAATAGATCGATTCAGAGGTCCATGTACGATGCATTCACATCGTTTAAGTCAAAATCGGTTATTTTTTACACCCCTACTATATAATATTTAATTTAGAGTCCAAGTAAACTACTATTCAAACAGTATTACAATAAAAGTCACTTTACATGTCGTCAATATATAACAACAGTTTTCGTTCAAAAACGTTCAAATGAACTTTTTCATGATATTCTAAGTTTTGGAGCTGCACTAGCAGTTAAACTTAAACATGATCAGAAAGGAAAGAACGTGGATACCTGTTCTCATCACCACTGAAACAAAGAATTTAAATCTGAAGCATTTTATTCTTTTTGAAAGCAAACATGTTTCAGTTCACGCTGTTCTCAAAGCCATTTGCTCGGATAGGAAATACACAGAATCATTTATACTCAGCTTTTAAATGACACTGTTAACTTTTTCTAGCTCCTGACTGTGGAGATAAATGCAAGTCCAGAAACAGTGAAGACAAGAACAGCATTCTCTCACTCACTCACTCTGTTACTATGATTATCACGGTGAAGGGTGTTTATGGTGTTTTTGGTACAACATGAAGTGACGTAACTAAAACGTTCTTCTCTGTGACAAAATCGTCTTTACATTTTCTTACTTTTAATAAACGGTGATGAACGTAAAATATAGTAAAACACTAATGTTCAATCCATAAATACATTTATCTTTAATTATTCACAATAAAATACTGTGACGGCACTGTGGCTTAGTGGTTAGCACATTCGCCTCTCAGCGCTGAGGTCTTGGGTTCGAGTCCACATCTGAGCGGAGTTTCCATGTTCTCCCCGTGTCCGCGTGGGTTTCCTCCGGGGACTCCGGTTTCCTCCCACAGTCCAAAAACATGGAGGTCAGGTGGATTGGATACTCTAAAAAAATTTACCCTGGTGTGTATGTATGTATGTATGTATGTATGCCCAGATATGGTTGGCACTCTGTTCTGGGTAATATCCCTAGTGCTCGATGCAGTCCTCCAGGTGGACGGTTACTTCCGGTTGAGAGTACGCTGTTTGCGATTGGCTGCCGCTTCTCGCCGGTGTGTGTGTGTGTGTGTAAATGCTGTGTGTAAAAGTGTGTTGATTGTAAAGCGTCCTTGGGTATTTTGAAAGGCTCTATATAAGTGTAACATTCATTCATTCATTCATAAATGATGTAGCGCATAAACAGTTAACACTGTTGCTAGGCAACATGAAGATGGATATCAATCTACGTCACCTGATAGACAAATAAAATATTTTGGTTTGCCTGATGGGATGTTAAAAATGTTTGATAAATATTTTTAAATTGAAGTTCAGTGATTGTTTTTCTTTGAAAACAAAAACACATTTAGCTTATTTAGTTTATACAATAGTGGGAAAATGGCCGGCTTAATGAAACATGAAAAGCCGTGTTCAGTCTTCAGCTAAATGTTTCATTTTGGTTTCAGTTTCGGCCAAAAATGTTCATTACGGTGCTTCACTAATAAAGAAGGAGTTTAAAGTGGTGAGTGCAGGTAACCACATGTCCCTTTCTATAATAGAGACTCACCCCAATTCCAAAATCCCAGGATAAGCCTTTAGGCTGCATGGGCCGCACGCCCAGCCTGTGGCACACAGTGCCTGAACTTTCAGCAGGAAAACCTGAGACTTTATCAGCTATTATCCAAACCTGGGAAAGTCAGTGTGAGGAAAACAAATGAGAAACTGTCAACACGTACTATATTTTTATGTTTCTTTACTTTTCTACATCTGTAATTGTAAGCTCTTTAAGTATTACTCCGCCACATACACATAACCTAGCAATGACCCAACCAAAGCATGTCCCCAACCAAAACAGCACTGACTGCACTGAGAAACGACTAAATACAGTAAAGCAGCTAAACTTTTAATGTATTTACAGCTTATTTGAAGAGCTTTTAGTACCACCACCAACAATGAAATCAATTTCTACCACAAAGCCCACATTTCCAGTCTTATGTCCAGTTAGCTCTTGGAGAAGTCCTGAACACAGAGGTTCACTTACGTTTCCTTTCCCGCACTGTGAGTGTTTACTCAACACGCTCAATTAAAGACATGAACAGTACAACTGTTATTAGTTTAGTTTAGCTGGACTGTGTTACATACACACACCATCCTTCACCAGGAGACCCCTGATACGGCACAGCAAGGCAGGCTTATTTCTACAGTACCTTTCATACAGATGTGGCAACAAGCTGACCCAAGACTGCAGATCTAACAAATGTAATCAGTTCAAACGCTGGTCAGTGACTTTGTGATAAAGAGCTTATTCAGTTATCCCTACACAGTCAACCTCAACAATGTAAAACTGTGTGGTGAGATGTTTCTGACCTGGTCCAGCGGTCCTACAGAGACCCTACACACGTTACTGGAGATGAGCTCCCATGCAGACCCCTGAGGATAACTGGGGGTCAAGCCCTGTCTGTACCACAGATTACCTGGAGGAAAAGGTACATAGTGCTGAAAGAGTACTGTGCACATCATTTACACACACATGACTCTTGCCTTTTATTTAGTGGGAACAGATTGTGATTTATTTCTAAGTTTAAAAGGAAATTCTTCCCATTTGTACAGAAAATATCTGTATTATTAAGCCAGACTTGTTTACATTAAGAACCAGAAGTCACAATGTCTACAGCCCATCAGGTTTCAGAAGTATTATATGCTTCAGACAGTTCCATTCACCACTGCTGTGACTCTGCAAGTTATTACTACTACTACTTTTATTATTATTATTATTACTAGTACTACATTACTATTATTATTATATTATTATTATTATATTACTATTATTATTATATTATTATTATATTACTATTACTATTTCTATTGTATTATTATTACTACTATTATTATTACTACTACTACTTTTATTATTATTATTATTATTACTACTATTATTATTATAATATTACTATTACAATTTCTATTGTATTATTATTACTAGTATTACTACTATTGTATTATTATTACTAGTACTACATTATTACTATTATTATTATTATATTACTATTACTATTTCTATTGTATTATTATTACTACTATTATTATTACTATTATTACTACTACTACTTTTATTATTATTATTATTACTACTATTGTATTACTAGTACTACATTATTACTATTTCTATTGTATTATTATTACATTATTATTACTACTATTATTATTTTTATTATTATTACTACTATTTCTATTGTATTATTATTACTAGTACTACATTATTACTATTATTATTATTATATTACTATTACTATTTCTATTGTATTATTATTACTATTATTACTAGTACTACTTTTATTATTATTATTATTACTACTATTGTATTATTACTAGTACTACATTATTACTATTATTATTATTATTATATTACTATTACTATTTCTATTGTATTATTATTACTATTATTACTAGTACTACTTTTATTATTATTATTATTATTACTACTATTGTATTATTACTAGTACTACATTATTACTATTTCTATTGTATTATTATTACTACATTACTACTATTATTATTTGTATTATTACTACTATTTCTATTGTATTATTATTACTAGTACTACATTACTACTATTATTATTACTACTACTATTATTACTATTATTTTTATTATTACTACTATTTCTATTGTATTATTATTACTAGCACTACATTATTATTATTATTATTATTATTATATTACTATTTCTATTGTATTATTATTATTACTACTATTATTATTATTATTTTTATTATTATACATTATCAGTAGTGAAGATTCTTACTCACTTACTTAGAAAGAAGAACTTTTAACTCTTACCATTTTCATCCACAGCATAAACAGAGGTTCTGCCCACAGACACCTGTCTGAGCATCTGTCTGGGTGGAGAGGGAATGTGGTACCAGCACTCGCCTAGAAAAAATATATACATTCACAGCATGTCATACACTGTATACACTTCAGTTGTGAAATGCTAATGATGTCATTTCCTGTGTCTCACCTGCAGGGTTTTGGGATGAGACTGAGCCGCGATAGAAGACGGCTCCATCCCGGGCGATGGCCCACACTTGGTGGCCTCCTCCAATGCAAATGGACTTAAAGGGCTGGTCTGTTCCCACATGGAGCCATGAACTGCCCTGTGATCAGGGGTGGAAAACGTGTAATTAAACTGTACTTAAGAGCCAATCTTGATGGAGCCAAAAATGCACAAGTGTTAATGGGATAAATAGCACTCTAGGGCAGGGATGCTCAGTCAAGGTCCTGGTGATCCACCAGCATGAAGGGTTCTGATCAAACACACCAAACCCTCTGAAAGCCTTTCATGCCCTGAATCAGGTGTGTTGGATTAAGGCTGGAGAAAAACTCTGCAGTGTGTTGGAGCTACAGGACCAGGACAGCCTGGTGTCATAACGTGTGTGATGTATGAGGTGCTGTGTTAGTAAAGAATGAAGAATGGATGTGTCCTCACAGCTGGGTTATGTGCATTGACTCCGAGCCGGCACAGCACGTCCCCCTTCTCACTGATAGCCCACACAGGCACCTGCTCCACACTACTCTGAGCCAGACATGGCAGGATAGTGACATCAAGCAGCGGGATAGGCGGGACCTTCTGCCACGGTCCCATTAACGTAATCTTACACTTCCTGTGGAGTAGGACACACTAATCAGCGAGTTCATTTCACAGACCCAAGATACGCCTAGACTCAGGCTCGGTTCATCAACAAAATCTAGATTCTACTGAGTGACTATAAAGTGAAACAGTCAGAGCAAACAAGCTAATGTGGTTAACAGTGAAAGGGAACAAGGTGCCAATTTTAATGATTAGCATAATGATATTTGCATAATGCTAATTGATAGCTTTTTATTTTGCTTCATTGCTAGCAGTTTTGCCTGAAAGCTAACGCAACTTTATAATTTTTGCCTGAAAGCTAATGTGAAATTTGCATTTTTTTACTGAAACAGTCTAAAGTGCCACATAAAAAAAATTGTTCACCGTTGTTCATAATTTTAATTATTAATTAATTAATTAATTGTTATTTTATATTCATTACACATTTAATTTGTTGATCAGTTTGGCTTAGGTCATGAAAATTAGAAATACAGACTCAAATTATTAGAATATTGTATTTTAATAAATTTAAATACATTTATTTGTATCGTAATTTAACTGTTATAATTTAATTGTAGATGAATCAACATTAAAACAAAAAAAAGTTTGAAATATGTCAATTTTTGTTTAATGAACATACAGTAAAATATATGACGGCTTACATTTTAAAATTTAATTATGAACACAAATGAACTGTTTCATGATATTCTCATTTCTGGAGATGCACTAGCAACTTAGATGGCCAGAACATGTCATGTCTGAAATATGTCACTTTATGTATAAGGTGATATTTAAACTTTTGGAGATGCAAAAAAAAATGTGAATTTATGCCTGAAAGCTGATGTAATATTAAACATTTTCTCTGTGGCTGTGTTTACGTTTTTTGTTCCTGTGTACAAGAAAAAGCCCTAAACATCTGTAAAATGTCTGGTGTACCTGATCCATCGCCTTCGTCTCACAAAATCCTTCATGGTCTTATAGCCGTGAAATGTTCTGAAATGCACAAACAAAACACAGCTCAGATAAGTCAGTCACTTACAGTCTAATGTAATGGTCGCTCATGGAGAAAAGACCTACACTGGGAAATCTGCAGCATACTGCCAGCCTTCTTTATCTGTTCCTCCTGGGGTGCTGTAGTCAACAGTCCAGTCTGAAACCTGCAATCACAGAGTGGAGATGATCATCACTCTCAGATGTTAATCATGTTTTTATTTGTGTTTTACTACAGTACTGAGTCACTGTATAGCAGGGCTGTAAAAAATGTACCGTATTTTCCGGACTATAAGTCGCTCCAGAGTATAAGTCGCACCCCCGGCCAAACTATGAAAAAACCGCGACTTATAGTCCGGAAAATACGGTAATCAATTTTTAATCATTATATGAAATTACAATAATTTTTTTTATGTTATCCCAATTTTCCCCACCAATCTTGAGTAAATCATTCATATCCGAAAGTCATATCATCTTAGATGATATTTGCTAAAACCATCACTATATACTGACAGTAGCACAAGAGTTAATTTTTGAAAAAAAAATCTAACTTCAACCAGTGCTCTAACTGACTAAGCAGTGACCTTAACATCCAGTACACTCACCCACGTCCACTGTGGTGAGGGTGGTTTGGTGCTCTCTTTGGTGCACTCCCTCAGTCCGAGGGCATCGCTCCACATGTAGCGGTCTGTAGGGAGTCCCCTGAGGAGTAGAAGGTGTTGAAAAGGATTCCTCAGTGTTTGGTTCTAGATAAAATCACATGTCAGAACATGCCAAGACTTACTTATCTGTGTATCCTGTCATAGGGTTCCATCGCTGGTTCTCGTAGATGTAGATGTTCCTAACATCAGTTGGCGTGTGCTGATTCGCGTCAATACCTAAAGGTTTTAACATCAAGCATGACTGCCATCATTACGACAGGGGATCATAATGGTCAGAATAAGATACAAACAGCAGAGTGTAATTAGCAAGCAAAAGCAAGACATTTGCTGATGAGTAACTGTAATGTTTGACTTTTTAAGTCTCCTCAAAGGCAGAGGAGCTATTAAAGGAAAACTCTCAACGTTTTCAGCCTAATCTCTATCTGACACACCTTTATCTCACCATCAGATACCCATGGACAATAATTCAGACATGTTTACAACATCCAAAACTCACTTACAATAGATGTCAATGGACAGGTGTTGAATTGTGTGAATAAAAGACTGAAATAAATGACTACAATAAACTACAGTCATCAGTACAGCTGACAGGATGAGAGAACATCTTACTGCATTTTAAGAAGTTTCATATAACTTCAAACACTCGAGCAACAAGAAAAAATAAGTTCTGCTTTGTCCCACAGAAAAGTTTTTAAAATATATTCATATGTTTACAAATTGTTGGGACATTACCTAGACTTCCATTCATTTCCTTGAGACTTAACCAAACCGTAATCATAACCACTACTAGTCTAACCCCAAACTTACTCTAACCATAAGTACTACTAGTCTAACCCTAACCTTACCCTAACTTAAACCTAACCTTTTCAAAGCTTAACTACTACTAGTCTAAGCTAAACCTTACCCAAACGTTAACCACACCTACTACTCTAACCCTAAACCTAACCTAAACCAAACTTCCAAACCGTAATCATAACCACTACTAGTCTAAGCCCAACCTTACCCAAATGTTAACCACACCTACTACTACTCTAACCCTAAACCTAACCTTACCCTAACCTAAACCTAACCTTTTCAAACCTTAATCACAACTACTACTAGTCTAAGCTTAACCTTACCCAAACATTAACCACACCTACTACTACTCTAACCCTAAACCTAACCTTACCCTAACCTAAACCGAAGTCCCAAACCATAATCATAACCACTACTAGTCTAAGCCCAACCTAAACGTAACTTTTCTAAACCTTAATTATAACTACACGGACACGTCTCTGCAGCCAGAGCTGTGAGACGTTTACTTCGAGCTGTGAGACTCTCGGACAGTGACTGATCTCTCTGTGCTTGGCTTGAGCTCACTGCTCTGTTCAGTAACTCCTTAAGTTTTCTTCAGCTCGCCTCTATTTCAGTTTGTATGATATTTAAAGTTACTTGGTGAACTGGTTTCGTAACGTACGCGATGCATTTGACAAGACAGAGCTGAAAACGGCTTGTGTTGTGTCGGTCACTACCTCCACTCCGGTCGTTTTTTTTTTTTT
>BRDA01014288.1:141680-170241 GCA_036984385.1 Crenuchus spilurus | reverse complement strand
TAAACACTATTAATCACTAGAATAGGAGATATTAGTCCATAAACAACCTCAATAAACACTATTAATCACTAGAATAGGAGATTAGTCTATAAACAGCCTCAATAAACACTATTAATCACTAGAATAGGAGATATTAGTCCATAAACAACCTCAATAAACACTATTAAGCTTTTACTGCATTAGCTATTTCTGATGTGTACCTTCTCCATAGCTCTCTCTTTTTCACATGGGGCTTTTTCTGCCATAGGACCCTGCCCGTCTGCAGACTTAAGAGCAGGAGTGATGGATGGAGACAGGAGGGTTGTGT
Source organism: Crenuchus spilurus (assembly GCA_036984385.1). NCBI lineage: Eukaryota > Metazoa > Chordata > Actinopteri > Characiformes > Crenuchidae > Crenuchus > Crenuchus spilurus. The sequence goes on along the minus strand of BRDA01014288.1, from coordinate 169,934 downwards.
CTAGGAGAAAGGAGACCAAGAAGAAAAGATGAAGAAGAAACGCTCTTCTGATTCATACATTAATTGGTCATTCAATCAGAAACACGACCCATAAACTTGGTAATAAGTTAGTGCAACCCTGGTCAAATTGAACATTATGTTGATTTTTTTATTGATAATAAAGTATCACGTACGTTTTACAGGAGATTTTCTAAACTTTTTAGTGCAGGTTTTATTGTTTTTATCTATCTGTAGCACTTAGTATCTGACCTTTCCTGTATTTGTCTTCTCTGAGGTCAGGGACTTGATAGGTCTGCCTGTAAAGCAGTAACTCCCGGCTGGTTCCCCGGTAAGGCCGGGTACCCTTGATAGTGTGACCTCTTCCTTTCCAGCTTCCCTCTCACCCTTCATTCTGCACTGCTTTAAATTCTACAGACCTCTCACATTATATGACTTGGTTTAAGATGAGCATCTATAAGAAGACTATCAAGACTGTACCACACAGGACAAATTACACCGCTAACTACATCACACAACGTTTGCACTTACATTAGATACAGGACTGAAGCAGATTCTTTATTGTTTAATGAGAATTAAATTAGCCCAATAAGAATACCCATAAATCCTGATATGCTACCTCTAAAGCAAGATGAACGCAACCTCGTTGCATAACAACAAACAAACTGACAAATAAATACCCAGTATGTCGAACTGCACTACTGCTATGCTGTACCTGTGGTTTCCAGCCAGCTGATGCTGGAGTCTGAGTTGATCTCACACCCTCCTCCTGTTATCCAGGCCCACGGTGGTCCCTCCTCTTGCTCCACAATAGCTCCCAGCTCCATGGGGTATGTGGCCACTGAGCTTTGCACAGCGCTGCCTGGGGGAGCTTTCATCTCCTCCAGATCAACGTTACTCCAAGGCAGTTCACCACCATTTAGCTGGCTGGACAGTACCGCTGGGGTCTTTAAGGGAGAGTCGGCTTCCTCTGTGTCCTCCTGTAGTGCTGGAATTCCCAAATACATCATTGTATCAGATGCTGCTTAGGTTTGCATTACTTAGCCCTTTCAGACCCGAATTATGTTCCAGTAATGAAAAAAAATATATGAATGCAGTTTTCTGTCTGTAATGAACTCCAAAACAAGACTCAGTAAAAAAAAATCAAATATAATACTTTTATTGTCTTTTTTTTTTTTTTTTTTTTTTTTAAATGTCCACTGCAGTGGACGGTAGGTCTTAACAGTTGTAAAGCAATGCTATATAATCTGAATAGTTTTATGGTTTGTTTGTATTTCCTTTTTGACTATAAACCTGGTCCATAAACTGCTAGGCATGAACTATAACTGCTATCCAAGTTTTATCCATAATCGCTCATTATGAAAAATAATATATAACATGTAACAAGGAGAAATTAGTCAGAATTATGGTTGCATTTATAAAAATAGTATTTCATATATACTATTATATATACTACAAATATTTGCAAAAATAGCTATAGGTTCATATTTTTATTTTTATGGACAATAATGGGAGTATTGGAGTAACAATATTTAACAGACAGCTACGCTCACCTTCTCTTGCACTCTCTGCATCTTCATCATCATCACTAATAAAGTTTTCAATTTCTGATATGTTTTCAGTGCCAATTAACTGAAGCACTTCAAGTGCTGTGTACTCTGTAGAAGAAATATTTTAATCTTATTTTACACTTATTTAACACATTATTTGTCTGTATACACTGCGATTGCATAGTAGAGCTTTAACAGCAGCACTAAAAAAACATGCCATTAAGACCCACTGTCCACTGTGATGGACAACAAGATTAAAAACAATGCTGTGTTTAACTTTCTGATTTTACAACTCATATTGAACTTTTTAAATTCACAAACCATCCCTTAAGAGTAAAATTAACTCATAACATGAAGAAAAAAAGTATTCTAAAATAGATAAATTTAAAATGAGCCCTTACTCTTCCTCCTTGGCTGGAGTGCTGCCATTGCTAACTTCAGTGTGCTTTTTTTTTGTTCCCAAAGCAGTGGGCGGGGCTAAGCTGTTATTTGATTGGTTGGTAAATGTCTGTTCTGATGGACAACAGATCTCTATTGGTCTTTTGTGCAACAAAACATAAAAAAGGAAGAAAACATGTGATGTCCATTGAAATGGACGCAGGGTCTGAAAGGGTTAAATGAATGAATTCTGCTCTGGTTTCATGCTTTAAAATGGCCAATAAGGGATGCAAATGTTAACCACACATAAGCTATTTTCCATTAAGACAATTCATTGTTTACTTAATTTAGTGTCCTTTGAACGGCTCAATAACACTCTGTCAAGGTGTGTCAAGAAGGGTGGGGGATTCGGATGCAGGGGGGTGATGTAAGCCTATCTTTATTAAACAAAAACAAAATTGTAGCTGTGATAACTTGGTGACAATACAATGACCGATGCAGACTGTGGAACATTTAAGTCAAACGTAATCAGACATGAGATGAGGGACCAGAGTGGTGAAATCAGGAGACTGAGGTGAGGACGATGACGAGACAACACGAGGGCAGAGACATGAAAACAAAACAGCATGTGGACAAAAGACTGATGGGGACGAGGCTGTGAGGGGAAGGTTTCACACACTTCCTGTAGGTGCTGTTCATAAAGCTACACAATGTGTTAATGAGCACATCATGACAGCTAACATGAAACATTGATGTAAAAAACAATGCTAGTATTGGAAAATAAATGTGGCAGGACAAACAGGAAACTAGTCTTCTTTCATCCAAATGTTATTTTTTTCCCCAAATACTGACCAGCAGGCATTGTCCCAATTATTACGGGCGGCATGGTGGCTTAGTGGTTAGCACGTTCGCCTCTCAGCACTGAGGTCTTGGGTTCGAGTCCCCATCTGAGCGGAGTTTCCATGTTCTCCCCGTGTCTGCGTGGGTTTCCTCCGGGGACTCCGGTTTCCTCCCACAGTCCAAAAACATGGAGGTCAGGGGAATTGGATACTCTAAAATGACCCTGGTGTATGTATGAATGTATGTTTGCCCAGATATGGTTGGCACTCTGTCCTGGGTGATCCCCCTAGTGCTGGATGCAGTCCTCCAGGTGGATGGTCGCTTCCAGTTGAGAGTAAGCGACGCAGTAAGCGACAGAACTACTCTCCCAATTATAAGAAAGATGTGAATCAGAAGCGCGACGGTCATTATCAAGAGCTATTGGACCTCTGAATGTCGGGATGTGATGATTCAAACCAATGCAGCATTCTGTAGAGCTGCACAATTAACTAAATAACTATGTTAATTGCGTCAAGTGGAGGAGTTTAAGTATCTCAGGGACTTGCTCATGAGTGAGGGTAAGAAGGAGCGAGGGATCGACAGGTGGATCGCTGCGGCGTCTGCAGTGATATGGACTCTAAACTGGTCTGTTTTGGGTGGAGAGAGAGTTGAGCCAGAAGACAAAGCTCTCGGTTTACCTGTCGGTCTACATTCCAACCCTCACCTGGTCACGAGCTGTGACTGAAAGAATGAGATCATGGATACAAGCGACTGAAATGAGCTTTAGAACCTTAGAGACAGGGTGAGGAGTTTAGACATCCGAGGAAGACTCAGAGAAGAGTCCATGTTGATTTGCCATTTGAGCTGGTTCGGGCACCTGGTTAGGATGCTTACTGTAATGCCTCCCTAGTGAGGTGTTCCTGGCATATCCAGCAGGAAGGAGACCCCAGTTAAGACCCAGGACACACTGGAGAGATGATATCTCTCATTTGGCCTTGGAATCCTCCCATATGTGCTAGAAGAGGTGGAAGTGGAGAGGGACATCTGGTCTACTTTGCTTGGGTTGCTACCCTCGCGAACTGGACTCAGATAGAAAGGAGATGGGTGGATATGTTAATTGACATGACAAGCTTATGTAGGTATCATGTAGCCTTATGAACAGCACTGAAATGCTAATAATAGTAAATATGCATTGCAATAGAGTAGCTACAAGTCACAAAATGAGCCCAGCAACGGATCACATAATGATTTGAGGTACATTAGAAAGCGAAAGGGAAACTCAAGAAGTTCGGTGGAAGTTCTGACTGGCTTGGCTATAGAGCCTGAAAGCCCACCGATAGAAGTCAGAAGAATTGGGAGGTGCCAGGGTTTTGGTGGGTGCACGGTTTGTCACAAAAGGGTAGGTAGAAAGGAGGGGTTTATGTAGGGCGTGAATGAATGAGAGGCGGAGTTATGTGGTTATTACATAACATCATTTTGTTTACATAAATGCACAAAAATGCCTAAAAAAATGCAACTTAAACCAAATGAATGACCTTGACTGAACTATGCTTTAAGTCTGCACTAATTAATTACGTCTCCTTTAATTAATTAAAGGAATCTACCTTCACTGCCATTGGAGTCCACTTCAGGTGGGGTGGGTTTTAGTGCTGTGGCCGACTCTTCCAGAGGAGCACCACGGTCAGCGACCAGAGCAGAGATGAAGCTATCGCTGGTGATTTTGGGAATGTGTGGCCTGGGAATGTCCGAGTCGTCACATCCCAGCACGGAACCCTGGGAAGGGCCGGCGAGATGACCACTTAAGAGGCAGCCATCACTGTGCAGTGGACCAGAGAGTGGACAGCTGCTCATCAAATTTAATCAAAAATACATGGTGTCCCATTTGTGTAAACAACCATGAATAACTTTAATACTAATGAAGATCTGGTGACTCAGTTTGTGTGAAAAAGACTGACATATGATTACAGAAGACGGGTGTTAATGTCTGATGACTCATATCTGCGGCTGTAGGAGTAGAGGCCAGCACCCATTCAGCCATTAAAGCCCTCAGTTATCCTCATGGACAGAGTACAGGACCGTGATTATTTTACCCTGAGAATTCCGCAGTGATCCATGTATAATGTATGGTGTAAACATACTAGATAGACTCCATTCAGAAGATGCAACGGGAATTTCTGAAATTGTTTGGAAACAACGAGGTTATTGGTAAATGACCTTTCGCAACATGGATGGTTCAAGTGTGGTTGGCCGCTGGTGGTGGACAATTTCAGCACATGTTGTAAAATCAGTTTTTTTCACAATCATTTAAGCAAAGAAGCAATCGAGATACTAGAGCTTCACAATATGCCATTTATTAACTTTCTATTGCATGTTTTCTGAAATGTTTGATATAGTGGTCCATTATAACCTAATCAAAACATTTGTGATCATTTTGGAGGAGAATGTTGCTTTAGAGCAACAGTGTGTATCAATAGTAATAAAAATGTGAAAATATACATAAAATAAGGCGTAAAAGGATAATCACCAGGAAGGTAAAAATACTTTTAAAAATGAGAAATGAACTAGGTATGTTAATATTCTATTTTTTTTGTTGTCATTGTGATGTACAACATTGGCTGTACTCTCTCTGAATGGGTAAGATGGCACTCTCTCCCCAGCACTACTAAGTAATGTCGGCTGGCTCAGGGACTCAGAACTGGGACTCCTGCGCTTTCCTCTGAGCGTGTTTTCTGCCTGGTGATGTACAGGAAGCAGTTAAAAAAAGGCGGAGCTTGACTTCACATGCACCGGAGGAGGCCTGTCTTAGTCTGCACCCTCCTAAAGTCAGGGACTTTACATGTGATAAGGAGAATCTAGAAGGGGCGGGTCAACTGGCTACCAATCATAGAGGTAAAAATAAAAAAAAACTTTTTAAATGGGTCAAAAATGAGCCACTCTTTATTTATATTAAAACTTCCGTTGGCTGCAATGTCTTATCGATGCTTTCTGTACTACAGTAACTGCTCTGAATGTTCATTTATGACTTGACTTTATGTTTTATAACAATATCACAACATACAGGAATAATAAACATATGTTAATATGTTTATACTAAAAACATATAAAACATATAAACATATAAACATACATATAAACATATGTTTATACTAAAAAAAGCTATACTACATGACTGGATGAAACAAATAGTTCACCAACCTGGGCTTGTTTATGGTATGACTGCTGTCCATTTGAGCACACACAGGCACCCACGTTTTCCCGGTGACCTCAGTGGTGGTCACTCCATGGCGGAAATAAACAGTCCTGTCCTCGCTGCCAACTCCCCACACCTGCAGCATATTAAACCATATGATATTACAACAGAGAAAATAATGCTAATAATGCTGACTTTGAGTAGAAGACAGAAGGATTAAAAACTGCTTATTATATTTATAATATATAATATAATATAATATAATATAACAAATATAATAAATAAATATAATATAATATAATAAATATAATATAATACAAGCTTATTATATTTATAATACAACATATAATATAATACAAGCTTATTATATTTATAATATAATATATAATATAATATATAATATAATAAATATAATATAAAATATAATATAATATAATATAATATATAATATAATATAAAATATAATATAATATATAATATAAAATATAATATAATATAAAATATAATATATAATATAATATAATATAATATAAAATATAATATATAATATAATATTATATAAATATAATATAATATAATATAATATAATACAAGCTTATTATATTTAGTATTCATGTAATATATTAATATTATTAATATTAAAATTGCCTCTAAACCACAAAACCTCTCAGTTTTATAAAACACAATTGTTAATCTCTTCATGATTGTAACCAGACTTGTTTTGGCCAGGATTGTAGCCCACCTAGAGTGTCCTCCAGCATGCGCAATGATATGAGAGGCCTCAAACTTTATAGTCATAGACCATCGAACACTGTCCAGGGTTAGAGAAGATATTTAGGTCAGAACAGTTTCAGAATACAGTCCAGCCTTACAGTGTCTTCAGTCAAGCAAAAGCACAATGAATAATGTCAAAATAGTCAAAATTTTGGTCAAAATTGCTACATTTTTTTATTGTTTACATGCTTTTAATCTGAACATCAGTAATTGTGATCAAATGGATTGACCTGGTCCACTAAGAGTTACACAGATATAACAAAAACATTTATTAAGTCATTTTGCTTATTTAAAGTAATAATGTCATGTGAAATGAAACTGGTAGATCATGTGAAAATCATGTGAAATCTACACTGGTAGATCATTTTACTCCCATCAGACATGACTTCTTGAAACGTATATGTAAGATAACAGACACAAATGTCTATAAATAGGTTGAACAAAGTAACAATTATACTGGGAAATTGAATACTGCTTAAGTTTTAGATGAAGGTAATGATGATGAACAAAAAAAATGGCAATGAGGTTGTACTCATCCTTCTTCCTCCAAACATGCCAAATGGAGTTGATACCAAAAACCTCTATTTTGGTCTCATCTGACCAAATGCCCTTCTCCAGGATCATCCAGAGGGTCATTTTGGCAAACTTCAAACAGGCCTGGACATTTGCTGGCGTGAGCAGGGGGACCTTGCCTGCCATGCAGGATTTTAAACCACGACAGTGTAGTGTGTTACTATTGGTCCTCTTTGAGACTGCGGTCCCAGCTCTCTTCAGGTCATTGACCAGGTCCTCCTGTGTAGTTCTGGCCTGATTCCTGACCTTTCTCAGAATCATCCTTTCCCAAAAAGGCAAGATTTTGCATGGAGTCAAAGATTGAGAAAGATTGACAGTCATCTTGTGTTTCTTCAATTTTCTAATAATTGTAGCAACAGTTGTTGCCTTTTCACCAAGCTGTTTGCCTATTGTCTTGTAGCCCATCCGAGCCTTGTGCAGGTCTACAATTTTGTCCCTGGTGACTGTATGTGTTTGTGTGTAAATATATTTTATATATATATATATATATATATATATATATATATATATATATATATATATATCAAAAACTGTGATTTAGCTAATTAGAATGGCTATTAGGGCACAGTAACTATATCAGTAATACTACAGTATATAGTGATGTTGTGCTATAACGATGTGTTAAGATACCTCATCATTATCATTCTCAAGCCTCCTACAGCAATGTAACAGCTTACAAAACAGATGTGCTGTAAGAAAAAGCAGGGCATATAATACCATCAACATGTCCTGAACTGATCCTACAACACTCACTTTTCTCTGCTGGCGCAGTTCTCATGACAGTATACTTTTTGTGATTAACCCAAATTAAGGAAAGAAGACAAATAGCACTGTATCTGAGCCCTGCAGATAGCCAGGGCTGCTGGGAATGAAATGTGAAATATGGGCATGCGGTGTGGAGGCCAGACTCAAATTAGACATGCTCCCGTATGGCCGTCCTGGGCTGAGGGTATAGGAGGAGTATATATATGGCTGAGATACGCAGGCAGAGTGTGCACGGCTGGTGCTTAAGTTACACAGGCAGAGCCTTGGAAGGTGGAGGGGTGGGGACATCCACACAGCTTCAGACGTTCTTCCAAAAGGCGACACCGGGGGAAATGTGAGAGGCAGCAGGGTGTGAGCTGAAGGCTATATGTGTGTGTGTGTGGACAGCGGACATGGCTGTCGCTCTGGATGAACATACTGGTCATCAGGATCTAATGGTGCTTAATCCTCAAAGTTGCAAGTGAGAATGATGGTGTAATTGGAACTGAACTACACCTTCCCCCTGAACTTCCCCAGTGACAGATGGGTTTCCCCAAGGACATGCAGTTCACACATAAGCCAGACTGTCCCACAGCAGAGCATTAAATATCATTAGAACATCGCTAGACAATTACAATATGTCTGCCAAAGTGAACAGGGCCACCTCCCATATCGATAGTTACAAAGGCCTATTTATTAAATGTGTCTAAATCTGTGTTAGTGAGCACTTCTCCTTTACACAGATAATCCATCCACCTCACAGGTGTGGCATATCAAGATGCCAATTAGACAGCATGATTATTACACAGTTGTGCCTTAGGCTGGCCACAGTAAAATACCACTCTAAAATGTGCATTTCCATCACACAGCACAATGCCACAGATGTCACAAATTTCGAGGCAGCATGCAATTGGCATGCTGACTGCAGGAATGTCCACCAGAGCTGCTGCCCATGAATTTAATTTTCATTTCTCTACTATAAGTCGTCTCCAAAGGTGTTTCAAAGAATTTGGCAGTACATCCAACCAGCCTCACAACCGCAGACCACTTGTAACCACACCAGTTCAGGACCTCCAGATTCAGCATCTTCGCCTCCAAGACTGTCTGAGACCAGCCACCCAGACAGCTGCTGCAACAATCAGTTTGCATAATCAAAGAATTTCTGTACAAACTGTCAGAATCTGTCTCAGGGAAGCTCCTCTGCATGCTCATCGTCCTCATCAGGGTCTCCATCTGACTGCAGTTCATCATCGTAACCGACTTGAGTAGGCAAATGCTGACATTCAATGGCATATGGCACGCTGGAGAGGTGTTATCTTCACAAATGAATCCCAGTTTTCACTGTACAGGGCAGATGGCAGACTTTGTGTATGTCAATATTGTGAATTGAGTGGCCCATAGTGGCAGTGGGACAGAACACCTCTGCAAGGTGCCATATACCATCAAATGTGAGCATTTGCCCACTCAAGTCGGTTACAATGACAAAATGCAGTCAGGTGGAGACCCTGATAAGGACAATGAGCATGCAGATGAGCTTCCCAGTAAACACCCACTTTAATTTACCATTAGTCTCTGAAAACGTAACTGTGAATAAGAAACAAAACGAATCGGAAACTGTGAATAAGTAACTAATTTCAGCATTGTTGATGCCTTTTCAAGGCGCTAAAGGGTGTGTTTGCTGGAGTGGGCGGAGATTGCTAGAGGGTGCGTTCCCACAAGCTACAACCACCACTGCTTATATTTTTAAACATGATTTACATATTTTTATTTTAATTCATTATTATTATGATTACTATTATTATGATGACTTTTTGGTGGCCCCTCAAAGCACTTGGTGCCCTACACTCCATAAGGGTGGAGCACCAGCACTGTATATCTTACTGATATAACTCAGCAACCATAGCCTACTATTAGCAAACTAATGCATCTAAACAAAGAATAGTCTGAAAAAGTCGAAAAAGATATATATTCAATACACATAAAGTAACATATTAATAGATATTATTGAGTAAATTAATAGAATATTTCATTATGAGTTTTAGCAAATTAATATTCAAACAGTATCAACATTAAAACAAAAAAGGCTTGAAATATGTGTCATTACGTGTAAAAATAAAATATACAGTATAACAGTTTACATTACAACTTTTTGGAACAGTTATTAACACCGTAGTAACCACCTCAGATACCACAGCAACACCTTAGTAACCACCTCATATACCATAGCAACACCTTAGCAACCACTATGGATACCATAGCAGCACCTTAGCAACCACCTCAGATACCACAGCAACACCTTAGTAATCACCTCATATACCATAGCAACACCTTAGCAATCACTATGGATACCATAGCAGCACCTTAGCAACCACCTAGCAACCACTTAGCAATACCATAGCAACGATGACAGATACCACAGCATCACTTAAAAACCATCTGGGATACCTTAGCATGTGAGCCATGTTAGCTGTGCAACATCCTGTGCACTGTTCTAGTTATATTATAACAGTAGTTAATAATATTTTTTAAATGTACTGCCCATCTCCTTCTACTTTCATTCAAAAGCCAGCTGGCAAGTCATAAAACATGAGAAACTGAATGAAGCGGCATATGAACATACCGAATGTTCATGTGGAGACACTTCACAGTGCCTGAAGGTCAGCAGTAAAATGTTTCACTTGAGGAAATAAATCTACACACGAGACTCGTAAAGTCTATTAGTAAAGTCTACTTTCTATCTTTACTGTTTTGCTATGTGAATGGCTGCTTGCTGTCTTCAAATCCTGTAAGCTGTGGTTTGGTGACCTTGGGCGTCTTTAAAGGGAGTGATGTATGGTAAAAGAAATGTAACAGCTGGGCCATAAAATCTTCTCATCTCTGCTATTTCTAGCCCACCCTGGGCCTCACCTGGTCATTGGGCCCCACGCTGATCATCACCATCTCTCCACCAATACTGATCCAGCCTAAGCCACTGGAGTTATGGGAGTTCACGCCTCTTCTGAACCACACCTGCCACATACACATAAATACATTATGTACATGCATACTCATACACCCACATGTACAGTGGGTCACATTCTGTTCTTCTTGCATGAAACATGTGTGTGTAAATAGAAACTCTACCAGTTGTCCTTTCTATGGGAAGAGTGTAATCTGACCTTTATGGTACTGGACAGGTACATTTTTGTCTAACAAGGTACAAGCAATGTACTCTCAAACGTACAACATGGTCCTTAAAGCTCATTCTGTTTGAATTTCTTCTCTAATATCTATATAGAAGTTACTTTGGTCCAAGTTTAAAATGCACAGATGTAGTTTTATTAGCTCATTTACAACCATATGATTTTGCCTCTTCTTGAAACAAGCCTTTTTGCCTTTTATGGTGAGCTGTTCTGATCCCGCAAAGAAATGAACGGGAGAAATGAGATGAAAATTACTGATGATGATTTGCATGGCATACCAGAGAAGTGTGTGAGAGAGGAGGGTCGTGAAGAGAAATGCTATTATGAAAGGAATAGTTTGTGTGAAGAGAACGTCTGCCCGACGTTACATGGGAAATAAAATCAGTAATGGTGGCTCAGCTCTGCTCCGATTGGCTGGTTTACAAGTAACAAAGCCTTCATACTCGTTTTTTGATGCAGTGTCTACAGAAGGTTGTATTTCCTCTTGGAGGATCATGTTTGATGATACTATACAAACACCAGAAAACAGCTGATCAATGAATCAGCTTCTGAAATTAGAGGAGAGCTGCGGCAAAACAGAGGGAGAGGAGAGACAATGTGCACAGTATGGAAGAGAAGTGTCTGACAGAGGAGATGAGTGAAAAGATGTTTGAATTGAATGAAAGGTGTTGAGAGGATGTTTTCCAGATTGTTGTAATGTAAACGTGACCCATCAAGACTCAAATTTTAAATTGGTAAATTTACATGTTCTTGTGGGATGCGTGTCAAAAGGAGGCGACAACAAGGGGTTTGAAGTTCACTATACGTCAATTCCGTGTAACAAACACTTCTTATGGCAATGTAAAAACATTGTTCCATTCTAGGGCACCATTAAAGATCAATCTTAAGGGTTGACTGTATTCATTTTTTCTAGGATGTAGCACATTTATTTCAAAATTTTATTGAAATTCAGGTAAACATCTGGAATCACAACAAGGTGAGTGAATGCAAGTATAAATATATACAAATTTCAACAGAATCTGGTAAAATGTTCTCTACTAATGTGATACCAATCATAATTCAATACCCACTACTGACCAACAGGTCTAGTACAGAGCTTGTAGTATGCAGATGTATAGCAGATGTTGTAGTAAACACTTACTTTATTGTCTTTAGTGACTGCCCAAACCACATTAACCCCTACTGCTACATGGATGGCTCCAGCCTTGCTTGGAGGATCCACTGTTACCCATGATGCACCTGGGAAAAGCAAAGCATTTCTTCAATTTATCCACTTGCAAAAATTTTTCAGCTTTTTGTCATTGTTACTATTAAAATGGTCTCAGTGGGACCTGCCGCAGCCTGTGGATAAACATATCATCAGTTATAAAGTTAGATTTTTCACAGCTAAGTCAATGCAGTTAAAATATAATCAATTATTTATTGGTATAACAAAATCAATTAAAAAAACAATGATTTGGTGCTATAACACTTTTAGAAAGCAGTGGTTAACAGTGTTTATTTAATTAGACTTAAGCTATGCCTGCTGTCAATGTAGAGGTGGGTAATCCAGGTCCAGACAATAAAAATCCATCCCAGGATTTTGCTCCAACTTCATGTGTGTCTCTGCTGCAGCATATCTGCAGCTGAAGCAACAAGGCAGTTGAAACAAAATCCTGGGGTGGATTTTTACTTTCTGGACCTGGATTACCCACCTCAACATTCAGTGCTACTAAGTATCAACAGTAAGGACCACTTGCACATGAAGAGATGCATAAAAAAGAACAAACAATACAATTTAGTTGTTACTTGCAATATGTTAATTAATCACAAGTCAAAATTGCCACCCATACCCAGCTTTAAAAAACTGACAAAGCCAGACCTTTGGGGCAGTCCTTGCTGATGCCGGTCCTGACCAGCAGCTGTCCGTCCCACAGAACAGCCCATAGCAAATCCCCTGGGCCGGTGCTGATCTGTGACACTTCTTTAGGAACAGGGACATACTCCCAGGTCAGACCCTCTGGATTCTGCGGCTGGACACCTGTACGGAACCACACCTGAGCAGGGAACAAAGGACATCATGTGACCATCAGTGCAGTCATTTTTACTGCATTTCTGTTATCTTCTAAACTGTAAAGTGTGCCCTGTGCATAAGCTATAGCACATTAAATACTGTATGTCTTTTTCCAATATGTCACTGCTAACAGTTACTTAGCACATGCACTTTAAATAAGCCAATGACTGAGGGCTTAACTGAGAGATTATTTACATACGAGTAGAGGTGAGAAATCCAGGTCCAGAAAGTAAAAATCCATCCCAGGATTTTTCTCCAACTTCATGTGTGCCTCTGCTGCAGCATATCTGCAGCAGAACCAACAAGGCAGTTAAAACAAAATCCTGGGGTGGATTTTTACTTTCTGGACCTGGATTACCCACCTCTACATATGAGACAGTCTCAGAAGTCTTAGTAAAACCAGGCAGCTCATTAAAAGGCTAAAGAACATTGCAGAGCTGCACTGACCTCTAGTGGTCAACCATGAGCACTACAGCCATGAACCAGTCCTGGTCTGAGTAATGAGATCATTCAAGCTCTGTTAAATTCATCATCTGCATCAGGTCGACTAGATATGCCTGATCTTACCTTCCCTTGTTGAGATACGGCCCACAGACAGACACACTTCTCTGGGCTGTCGCTCATCTCCCAGCCTCCACAGCTGATGTCAGTAAAGGGCTCTGGAGGAGGACGACCTCTGTCTAAAGGCACCTGAGCAAAAACATGAAACGCATCACCGTCAGAACAGATTAGAGACCTTATCAATCAGCTTTATTACATCAAATACTTTGAACTAAAGCTCTAAGGGTCTCCTGTGATTCAAGATACCTAATAATGCAAAGCTTTTACTAAAAAATCTTAAAAATGCTAAATCAAGTGCTAAATTGTTTCCAAGTCTTATTTGTTCCCCAGATTTGACTGTAAAGGTTCTTGTACCCCTGACATGAGGTTTGGTACCTTGGCCCATGAGCCTCGTGCTTTATATCTCCTGTATCGGAGCCATCGCCTGCGACGGACACACGAGTTCCACTTCTTCTCTTTGGTGAAGGTGGCGGGAAAGTCTACAGCATACTCCCAACCCTACAAAAACAACCATCAGCTCACCATCACCTCACCCATCGCCCAGACCGTGTGTGTCTATCATACAGTGACTCACCCCGGTTGCGGTAGACTCTCTCCCACAGCTCTCATCGTCTACATACCAGTCCCCCTCCCACTCCCAGTTATCAGATGGCAGGTGGAAGCTGTGGAGAGGTTGTGGTTTCTGTCCAGACTCATCCGTCCACTGCCAGCGGTCTGTGGGCAGCAGTGTGTCTGTGTATCCTTCAACTGGGTTCCATCTCTGTAGAGCATTGACACACATGGTAACAAACATCTGGTCTTGTGACTGGAAGGTCAATGGTTCGATCCCCTGGCAGGACATGACTGTACTGCCCTTGGGCAAGACACCTAACCTCTAACTGCTCCCCGGGAGCCATGATTAGGGGCTGCCCACTGCTTTGGGCATCTTTTTTGTGCTTTTTGTGGTCCACCACAGGGAAGTGGGTTCCACTTTTGAAGCCTTGGTTCCTCCGGTTTCTCTTGTATGTAGGGAGCCACCTCTGGCTTGCTCAAGTTGGGCTGGAACCCAGATGTTTTCACCAATCCTGCAATTGCAGATTTAGCATCCTACAGACTTCAGCTTCAAAATTAACTGCCCCATTTCATCCATCTAGTTATTGCCTTCAGAAGTTATTGATTAGCTGAAGGAGGTGTGTTTACAACACGAGATACAACGCACTACATCATTATGGTCCTTGTGTGCATGCACAAAGAAGGACAGCTTGACCTCAAGCATGCTAATGGGACAACACCTTATTGACAAAAGTATTGGGACACCTGCTTATTCATGATTTGGGTTTAACCCTCTGGAGTCGGCGCTCCTGCTGGCATAAAATTTACAAAATTCCACTAAAACACATATATAACTCTGCAAGATTTTATCCTAGAAACAAAACGAAACATACACAAGAAACCTTAAAGAGTCTACTTTTCAAATATATATAGCTTGAATCGAAATTTATTTTCAGTTATTTGTGAGAGGAGCTTAAATAAGCTGAGACATTTTTCAGAGCGAGTCAGACAGCTGCGCATTTTTTCCCACTAAATGATGCTATCTGTCATTCATATGATAATGAGATGGTAATTCCAGACATTCTATTGGTTAATAACCAGCCGTGGAATGTGAAACTGAAGAATGACCTCTGACATGAGTGTTCACACCTATCTCATAAACATCCAATCTAGGAACCACTGAATGAGTAAAACACATCAACTCACATTAGTTAAGCTTTAGAAATAAAACCACATACAATGTCTAAAAACTGTAATGATCAGTGTGTAGCCAACACCTCTGTTTATTCAGTTCTGAGCTCAAAAGTCTTGGCTAGAAATGTTTAGAGTGTTTTTTCACAATATATCAGCACATCTGAAAACAGGTTTTTGGAAAGTCTAAGGGTGCTTTCACACCTACATTGTTTGGTCTGGACTTTTGGACTTCTCACTTTGGTCTGCACCAAAATAGTAGATGTGAAAACCTACTGAACCATGGTCCGGTTCGTGTGCAGTGTGAAAACACTTTTCTAGAAGGTTCGGACTTTTGGACCAAATACAGGAAGTTGACGCAGGCGTTCAACAACATTCAACAACAACAGAATAAGAAAAATAACCAAAACAGCAGCAAAAATGAGCCGCGGTAGCACATGGAGTGAGGAGATGACATGTTTAATATAATTTTGGTCTGATGAAAATGTGAAAAGTCAGCTTTAAAAATCCTTCCACAAACCAATCAGTGTCGAGTGCAGGAAGACGCACCGCACGTAAGCGATGACGACAGCACGTGGGCGTGTCAGAGTAAAAGTTTTTGGTGAGCTCGCAAAAATGCAGTGTGAACACAAACCTAACCGGACCAAATATATACAAAGTAACAAACACACGAACCTTGGTTCGGACCATGGTGCGGACTTTCAGATGTGAAAACACCCTAAGTTTAGAGCAGATTTAATCAAAATATTCATTTATGACACTCTTACTATTTTAACACTGCTGTTGCTGAGTTTGTGCTGAACAAAAGCCTGTTTAACAGTTTGGAAAAAATAATTTTAGAATTGTGTAATTTGTAAAAAAAGTGAAGGCATGTCAGACTACATCAGAGTGTCTGAAAACCCCTCAGACTGCAGGGGGTTAAAATGTTGATGTCGCTTCAGTACCTCTCTCCGCTGTCCAGGTTTTCTACTAGATTTTGAAGCACTGCTGTGAGGATTTGATAAGAGCATTAGTGATTACCGAACTCATCTCAAAAATACTTCTGTACAGGGACAAGCGTGTGTGTATTTGTGCATCTGTGTCAACTTAAAGTACTTGAATACGTTCATTAGAAGGGGCGTCCACAAGCATTTGAACATGTAGTGCATGAGTTGAATCAAGTGAACATCTACTGTGATCATGCTATACATCTACTGTACTAGCTGTTACCATTTTGATATGCATTGATGAGTCAACTGATGCTGTACTGTACCTGGTTTTCATACGTCTCCTCTTGGTGGCGAATAGGCACGTCACTAGGAAGTACATTAAGGTACACCTGATGATCACAGCCAATGCCCCAGCAGCACTGCTCTGCAGCAGTGACCCGTTTCAGCTCCAACAGAACGTCCTTACTGCGTCTCCAGCGCCCTCCAGCGGTGCACAGGCTGAACACCCTCCCGTACACATCCACAGCCCACAGGAGCGATCCTGGCATGTCGGGCTGTCTAGAAAACTAACCAGCACACCTGCACAGATCCAGATCATTTTCAGCGAGGTGTCCAAGGTGGGACACGATGTTATAGTGCTGTAGCTGTTCTGCAGACTGAAGTATGTATACACAAGAGTTTATCCTGCTTTTCTTGGAGTAACTGTCTACTGTACAGGGGAGGCTTTCTACTAGATTTTGGAGCATTGCTGTGAGCATTTGATAGCATACCATTGCACAGTACTGGGAAGCGTTATAGCCCATGCCTGGCATTAAGTATATTGCCAATAGACTCATGTTTATCTGCTCTAGAGAGTCATATTCTAATGACAGTACTTTTCTACACAGATTAGACAAGCTGTGTGTGTATTTGGACATCAACTTAAAGTAGAGGAATGCATTGATTAGAAGTGTCCAAAAACATTTGGACATATAATGTAGATCATGTAATAGCCTTGTAGAATGAAGTTAGCCTATTACCTGTTACATTTTAAACAGTGCATCAGTTTCCACCTTAAATAGCTCATTCCACCTTAAATGGTACTTTCAAACAGTATTATGGGCTATCAAATTAGGAATGACTCTGTAGGTCACTACAGTTGACTAAATCTTTTACCATTAAGAGTAAAAAAGTGATACACAAGTTATATGTCTAAGTATCTACCCAGCTAACAGGGAATGTTCCCACAAATTTGATTAACATCATGTAAATGTTCGCCCACACATTTTCGCAGCAATGTCAGTGGAATGTTCTATAAACATTACATGAGCTTGGTAAAAGTTCTCTCAATGTTCATCCCAAACATTTCCAGTAAGACTGACATTTTGGAAACTTTGTGGTAACTTCAGAAAAAACGTTCTTGGAATGTTAAGAAAACTGGACAGGTTCACGTTGAGGAAACACTCCAATGCAATGCAAGAGGAACTTTCTGAGAATGGGATTTTGAATGTTCTCAGAACGTTCCAAGACAACATTCCCACAATGTTAAATAGTTGTTGCAAATGAGGTTGAGGTGATGTTCTGGGAATGTTCTTGTATCTTTAGAAACATGTTCAGGAGAAGAAAAAAACTTGACAAATTAATGTATGGAACATTTCAGTGCAGCGTTTCCCACAACCAAAATAGAACATTAGGGAAACATTCTGAGAACGTAATTTTATTAACAGAGTCACACTTCTGTTAGTCAATGTATTTTTATAGTTTACATACCTTCTTAAAAAAGAAAGAAACAGATAAAGGGATTACAAAAGATACAGAGATAAAGACATAAAAAAGAGGTAAAGAGCTAAGAAAGAAAGAAGAGATAAAAAGAGATAAAGAAAAGTTCAATAAAAAAAGAAAGTAAAAGAGTTAAAGAAAGAGGATATAGAGTTACAAAGAAAAGAGATAAAGAAAAAGTAAAATAGAGAGAGAGAGAGAGAGAGAGAGAGAGAGAGAGAGAGAGAGAGAGAGAGAGAGAGAGAGAGAGAGAATGGGGAAGATAGGTAGGTTTGTGGGTAACCAATCATATTTCAGAGGTGGTCATGGCCCCCCCTCTGCTCCGCCCCTGTACCTGCTCAGCTATATTACAGTAGTTTAATAGATAGTAGTTTTAGATCATATGTCAAGCATTACAGTAACTCGAGCTCTCGTCTTCTGTTTACTGACATCAGCTGGTTGTAATCTGACTACAGGAGAAATGTGACTTTAATAGGTCAGAACTGTATTTTTTTTATTTCTACACTAAATCCCACAGAATTGTGTGTACTGTTACTTGTTACTGTAGCTAAGCTAAGCTAGGTAAACAAAGTCAGAAACAGACGTGATGACACTGGACACCAGCAGCTCCCACTGACCAAACAGCTGAAATATACTACAGTTATATACGTTTAAAAACATCTAAAAACTTCTGTGTATAAAATCAGCTCGTTTCATCACTTTCTGATGGTTTTAAAGGACAAGCGGATCTAAATTCCATCACAGAGCTCAGGTTACGGTGCGTCAGCCAAACAAATCCAAATAAATCGGTTTTAAAGACATTTACAAGCCAACTTACGATTTAAATACTCCAACAGTGTAGTGGCTCAACGTCCATCCCGTCCTTTATAAACATTATCATCAGTTTATTGTTATTTCAGGGCATTATAACGGCTCCCACAGCTACAACAGGAAGCAGAGCTGCGTTCGTTGCGGATTGGTTAACAAGAACCGTACATCAGCCTGTGATTGGACAATCCGTGTAGGCTCCGCCTATGTGGGCGTTAGATTTCTTAGAGTGTTTATATATGCGCATTTACATGTTAAATTATTCATTTTAATAAATAATTAACAGTCTACGTGAACTTACACCTCGACTTCACAGACCTTAATCCAACCTCGCCTTTTATAACCTGTTAGCTTTTATTTATTTATTTATTTATTTATTTATTTATTCGAGATTAACAGAATTTATTTAGACATGATTGGAGTACAAGAGTTATTAAATATCAACATTAAATGGTTATTCCTTGCCTATGTTTTGTTGGTCTGCTGCGAGGGTGTGTCTCAAATTGCTCGCTGTTTCCTGCCATAGGGCACTAAATAGGCCTTCACGTGGAAGAGTGATATACTTTTTTGAAGTAAATGCTATTTAATTTGACAATATCTCAAAAATAGGAAAATAAAATCTAATATTTAATTACATATTAATAATAATATCTCCAAATCTCAAAATAATGACAGGAGTGGTAGTGATAATAAAATGGCAGTGTACTACTGGAAATGAAGTCATGTATCATAACAATGTAATATTGTAAAAAAAAAAAGTTCATTCATGCTTATAACTTCATTGAAAAGGTGAACTGTCATATTTTATATTTGTTACATGTAAAGTTACATATTTCAGTGCTTTTTAAAATGTTGGTCAGTATGGCTTATATCTGCTGACCATTTGGTAGTTTTGGCACTGTGGGCAGGTGCAGAGTCCTGCTGAGAAAGAAAATGGGCATCTCCATAAAGTGTGTCAGCAGATAGAAGCATTAAGTGCTCTTAAATTTCCTGGTAGATGGCCTTGTTGACTTTGTACTACAACACAGTGGACCAAAACCAGCAGAAACCATCACAGACTGTAGAAACTTCACACTGGACTTCAGACACATCGGTGTCTCTTCACTCTTCCTCCAGACTCTAGGAACTTGATTTCCAAACGAAATGCAGAATTGACTTTCATTTGAAAAAAGGACATTGGCCCACTGAGAAACAGTCCAGTTATTTTTCTCCTTAGTCTCTCTCTCTGGTTCAGGAGTGTTAAAATCAGCAATGTGGCAGCTGTAGAGATACATATTCAGTCATGCAAAAGTGACATATTCAGTCCTTTTGTTTGTTTTAATGTTGACAGTGTTTGAATAGTGATTTACTCCAAAATATTAAAATAATTTTTATAAGCTATAAACTACTCTGATCAACATTAAATAAAAGGCTTGAAAATGTCACTTCACGTGTAATGAATATAAAATAAACGTTTTTTAAAATAATAATCTAACGTATTAGAGCTGTTTTGTGTGCGCTGCCCCTTTAAGAGACGCTGCTTCGTGCGGGCGCGCGCGTCCCACTCGGTCACATGACCGCAGTCTTGTGACAACAACGGAGAGCAGAGTATCGCTGTGTGAGTTGAGTTGAGGGACTTTTGGTCGGTTTCAGAAGGTTTGTTATGGCGTTTGTGTAGCGTATTCACACCCGTTTTACTCGCGGTCATTCCTCTGCTCGGGTCTGTATGATTTGAGGGTGTTTTGGGGTCACGGTCGGGTGATAAAGTTGGCGTATGGAGGTGAAGTTACGCTTCTGTTCAGCTGAACGCGTTACGAACATTCACCCGTAAACAAGATGGACAACAAACCTCTCCTACAGACAGACAGACCTCCAGCCTACAACCCCGTACCCGGGGTGTACGAATACGGGGCCATCCCGCAGCCTGCTCCTGCTCCTCCGCCCTATCACCTCTCACAGGGACAAGGTAAGCCAAGCTATTCATAAACCTGCGTACAAAGTCAGGAGGAGCTGTAACCTGTCGGCCGGTACACTCAGACATCGGAAGTGTCTTACTCATAACCGTCGTTTTCGAATTCTCCCGTTCTACCTTAAACAGTACAGCAGTTAGTATAGAGAAT
This sequence comes from Crenuchus spilurus, assembly GCA_036984385.1. Taxonomy (NCBI): domain Eukaryota; kingdom Metazoa; phylum Chordata; class Actinopteri; order Characiformes; family Crenuchidae; genus Crenuchus; species Crenuchus spilurus. Next base: position 148,798 of record BRDA01014288.1, on the reverse strand, counting down.
GCGAGGCTCCTGACTGTAACTACGACACTTTTAAGGTGGAATGGGGGAATTCGTATTAGAAGCTAACTGCACCTAACTTACTCAGCCTAAACAACTCATATTGTGTATTTAACCGTAACCTTAATCTATTAATTTTAGTATTAATTTATAATAATACAAAATACTATATGTAATTGTAAAAAAAAAAAAAAACCAATGTAAAAATATTACAAAATTGTTGTTTTTAATTTTAGCATTCACTTATTGTGATTTTTCCCAGTCGTTTTTAAAATCTCAATTCATTTACCTTTTTTGTTTATTTATTTTATTGCTTTTCATAATCCTTTAACCTGACATGTTATTTGATTAATGTAATGATCAAAAAAGCAGAGTTCCTTTCTTATTCTTTATTACCAGATGACCTAAATTACTGTTTTGACATTTTCAGTTTCAAGTTGCAATTACATTGCGACTTCAACATTTCCTGCTCTTTACACGCCTTAAAAATCCGGCAAAGTTAAGAGTGTTGTCTCTAAATCTTGACTGTTGTTGGCATTTAAAGGCGAAATTAACTTTATTTCACTTTTAAGAACCCTTAACAAACATGGCTCCAGATGCTCGGAGTTATAAATGTACACTGATTTTGTTTTTTAAAAAGAGGAAATCAATAAGAGAAATGTTTTTTTTTTAACTGGTCCAATGTTAAAGATTATTAACTTCCTCTTTAACCCTAAAAAAGCCTAACTTAAAGGGTTGGGACACCATATTAAGCTGATAGGCTTGCAGTGCCACAAGGCTAATACTAGTCAAACATGTTTTTGCCACTATTACACTACTGGTCAAAAGTTTTAGAACGTTTCTGGTCAGGGTCAGGGGTCAGTTAGTTGGTCAGTGGTTCATTCTACAAGATAATGACCCAAAATATATGTCCAAGCTCTGCCAGAACTACCTCAGGAAAAAAACAACAACAAGATGGTCAGCTTGGAAACATGGAGTGGAGCACAGTCTCCATCCAGCTGATTTGGGATGAAGTGAAAAGCAAAGCAAACCTACAAGTGCCAACATTTATGTGACGTTCTGCAGCAGATTTGTGAAGAACTGTCTGAAGAATGTTTGATGTCTATTGTAGAAAGAATGTCACGAATGTGTTCAGCTGTTATATCTGACAAAGGTGCTGCTTTGATTAGTCCAAAGTTTAGACACATTTTGGTCTATAAACTGATTCTATGATGTCTTAACTCCTGTGCTTTCATTTCAGAGTGCAATGAGACATTAAACTCAATCATTTTCAATACAAAACTGTAGAAATGGAGGTGTTCTAAAATGTATAACCAGTAGTGTAGATCATTATGTATGAACTAGAACAATATTTAGCTATATCAGTTGAAAAATAGCTATCTAAAGAAGTTTTAACAATTGTGCTTTCTTACTCCTTGTTTTTTCTTTAGCTTACCCAGCGCCTGCTCCCCCGGCTGCCCCCATCGGCCAGCAGCCAAACTTTACCAGCACATACACCATCATCCAGCCCTCTGTAGTGGTGGTAGGAGGATGCCCAGCCTGCAGGTGTGTAAATTAACTCTGTAATGTTAAGTGTGAAGAATGTGTGAACACTTCATATTTATAAGTTTAGAGAGTTGTGGAGTTCATACAAGTGCTCAAATATACAACAGTACCAGGAGATCGTTGACCAGAGCAACATCTTTACTAGGCAACCCACTAATTTATCTGGGTTAGTCACAGTAGCAGTGATTTTATATTGATAATGTACATGTAGTGCATTGATTATTAGCATCATTGGGAATAACACACTTATATTTCACATCTCTGTGAAAAGAACTGATCGTATGTCATGATCGTATGTCCATAAACTGTTTATTAGCTAAAACTATTGAAATACACTAGCCAGTCAAAAGTTTTAGCAAGTTTCACAATGTTTCTGGTATGTGCCTAGTTGGCCATGGGTTCATCCTACTGCAAGATAATGACCCAAAACATAAGTCCAAGCTCTGCCAGAACTGCCTCAGGAAAAAATAACAAGATGGTCAGCTTGAAAACAAGGAGTGGCCACAAAACATAATACAGTGGAACGTTGACTTACAAGTTTAAATCGTTCTGTGATGGAACTCGTAACTTAATGTTCTTGTGTATCAACTTAAATTTCCCCATTAAAATGAATTAAAATTCATTTTACATTCATTAAAATTCATTTTACAATAACCACATACATTTATTTGTTACATGTTTTTAAATAAGAAAAAAAGTAATTTATAAATAACTGTATGTATAAAAAAACTATAATACATAAAAGATAATAAAAAATAAATAAAATGGTTTATTCACATTAAAAAGTGTGTTCTCATTAAAAATCGGACGATCTGCTTCACTGACTTTCGCTTTCACTTGCAGGGTGTTTCAATAAAATCCTGTCCAAAGAGCGTTGTTTCTTCCTTCATTTCAATATGTGTCAAAAATTAGTAATACAAGTGTGTTTACACAGCCAATTCACCACCTCTTTTTCTCAGCACTGATCTTGGCACTCGCTCACGCTCACTAGTGACTCTTAGTGGCAGGTGGCGGAAGCTCACTTGCTCATTACTCAAATCTTGGCTAGCGTCATAAAAATCTACCGAGCAATGGCTCGTATCTTGGAAAATTCATAAGTTGGGTCACTCGTAAGTCAAGGTTCTTCTTTAATACGATACTCCAGTGCATCAATATTATTACTCTATTATAACTAATTCTGCCAGAATAAAAAGAACATATTGACCAGTTACATGTTTTGAACCCAAGTTTAGAAAATACAAAAATGCTAATTTTTGATCAAATGACATATAAGCAGTTACTGAAATTTCCTCTTAAAATCAGGGTCAGTTTGACTGTGCGAGAGACTATCATTAGATTCTGGTGAAGCTTTGAGAGTTCAGTTCCACTTATTTAGTAACTTATTCCATAAATTCATAACTTATTTAGAACAAACTGTTCAGATAAACTACATTATGTAGCTACAAGTGTTGACTACGTGCATAGAATGAAAATTTTGTTGAGATGATGATCTTTGATGCTAGTTCAGTTTTAGGTACAGACTGGATGAAGGTATAGTTGTATTGGCTGTAATATATTAACAATAACAACCACACTGCATTGCTTAACTTTATTTCCTTATGAGGAGAAACTGAAGAGAGGGGAACTGGTTTCAGGTGTGAAGTTGCTGACTGTAGATTATGACCATAGAAGTTTCTGTGTTATGCTCGTCTTCCTGTCAGCCTCAGCAGTCACGTGACAGACATTTAAATGATGTCAGCAGTCAGGCACTTCTGAACATGTCTGCTGATTCACTTTTCATTGCTGTGTTTTTAAAATGTGAGGTGAAGTGAGGTCAGACTTCTGATCTGTGGAAGGCATACAGTAGGAATACTTTGACGCCCATAACAGCTTGTAATTTTGGGCAACAAAATTACAATGATGACTCACAGAGACAAAAGATCATGTAAATACACAGTCATATCAAAGTATTATGACCACCCCTGGTGTGGAACTCAGCCCAGGACTTCACAGATGTCATGTGACAGGGTTTACATGTATAAATAAGTGAGCAAACCAGTTTTACACCAGAGTGTAAAACCTTTTTTTTTCTTATTTATTTATTTGTCAATGAAGAGAGCAGAAGTAACACTGTGGTCAGGGCATGAATACCATCTGGGTAGTACACTAGCTGGCATCTTACCCTGCGTATTACTCTACAAAAAGTGAAAAGCAAAAAAATAAAGAAATAAAATATGATTCCGGCAAATAATTAATCATATTTCAGAAACTACAGAGAATACACAATCAGAATGTGGTAACATCTTGTTTTGGATGATGCTAACAACAATAATAATAAAATAATAATAATAATATAAATATAATAATAATTATTATAATTATATAAATATAATAATAATTATTATAATTGTATAAATATAATAATAATTATTATAATTGTATAAATATAATAATAATTATTATAATTGTATAAATATTATTATTATTATTATTATGAACAGTAATAAGTATTTTTATTAATTAGATGACTAGGTAATACATAATAATAATAATAATTATAATTATTATTATTATTATTATTATTATTATTATAATAATTTATTATTATATAAATATATAGTATTATTATGAACAGTAATAAGAATAAGTATTATTATTAGATTACTAGGCAATACATAATAATAACAACAACAACAGTAATAATTAGTATTATTATTAATTAGGTAATACACAATTATTATTAATTTTACTGCAGGCCGTCACACGTAGTACATTTTTAGTGGCTTTCTTTAGTAAATGAAGACCACTAAATACAGGATGGGCACTTAACGGGCAAATAAAAATATTTTATTAATGAAATGGTTACTGAAGAAAAGTGTAACAGGGTTCTAAAAATATGTAATACCGTTGTAAGACGGACGCAACACCCAGTTTTATTTAGTGGACAATTTGAGTTATGTTTGTCAAACTAAGATAACTTTGATAAGATAAAATTGTCATTGTCATTAAGACTGTGATGCTGCCGTTTGTATGTTAAGCAGAAGAGCAGAACAAATACTTCTTGTCCTGTAAATAAACAGGACATAATCAGTGTTTAGTCCAAAAGGCCACTGATAGTTCTCTTATCTTATACTTCTGCTACTTTTCACAAGCTCATTCATGATCCTTCTAAGGCATCTGCCTGCTGTTTACATGCTGGTCACATTGTTGGTTATGGTTAATGTGTAACTTGTACTTGTGTGCATTCTAAGAGAATTTTATACCCTCTTCAGTATTTTTGGTGTGCTGGTCTTCTCAGGTGAACAGAATACTGCAGTGAACAGTAGAGCAGCCTGAAGCTTTAATAAAGGACTGTATCAGCTGTGATCTCAGTGTCATTCTTTTGTGTTTTTGACTTCCTCTGTTCTCATGTGACTCGGTGAAAGTGGTCACACTCTGTCACGCTGGCTTTTTCTGATGAATCCGTGTAGTCATGACATTTCTGCTGTTGGTTCTAAAGTAAATAAGGTCTTTGGGTTGATTACAGTAGAGCTTTGGACTTTGATCTGAGATTCTTGCACAGGGCGTCTGGCCTTTGACTAGTCGTTCTCAAACTGTGGTGCGCATACCACCAAGCCTGCTGACGTGGTACATCAGATGACCTTTGTAAACTGCTTACATCATTTGTTTGATGTACACAAAGTGTTTGCATGTAAAAATGTAGATAAACTTTTCTTTGCAGTGTTAGTTGTAGGAACCAGGGCTCACAGCATTCTCCAGATGTCTACAACGTAATAATGGTCATTTTATTTTCTATCTAAAATGGCCTGTGAACTTTCACCACATTATTCCACAAAAAAATTAGGTTATGTTCACTTTACCATGCTGATGTGACTCAAAGTAGCCCAATTAGGGAGAAAAACACAAACCTGGCAACCCTGTACAAATGTGAATGTATCAATATGCCATTTCGTTCACATTGCAGACAGCAAAGTACGTTTATGAATGTGAACCATAGAGCTGGGCGATATGGCGAAAAATGTTATATATTGATCAATCTCGATAATTATCACAATATGAAATTTTCTAACACTGTCAGTTTTAAACAACATCTTTCTAAAAACATCAAACTAAATACATGTAATGTTACTATTTAAAATATTAAAGTGTTTATTGTCAGAACATAATATTGTAGCATCCGGCTGGACGAGTTGAAAGGATGGACGAGAAAGACGTTTACAGGCGTCGCTTTATTGTTGAAACTTATGATTGCTGTCGGCCGCAGCCACTCCAAAATAACAGGCTAGAGAGCCAAGCTAACAGGCTAATGCTAGCACCCAGGCTGACACACACACACCCCTCATTCTCACACAAACAAACAAGCACACAGCAACCTCGTGCTCTCTCGCCTGGCCCCACTACGCTCTCCTCCAATCACAGCTTGTCTTAAACACAACAGTGCATTTTGGCGGCGCTGGTGAGGAGGAGGAGCTAACAAGCAGCAGTATTAGACTTCTGAACTCACTGTCAAGCTGCTTAGACGTGAAATGGAAATGAACGTTCATGCTTATTGAATTCTATTGTCCCAGCTTCTTATAGTCATTGAGCGAAAAATTATCGTGAAAAAAATCGATAGTTTTATCGTCCAGCACTAGTGAACCGTCAAGATAGCCAAATCCAATCTGAACAAAAAAATCTGAATTAATGAGGCTTGTAATGTGAACGTAGCCTTAGAATACTGATTCCAGCTTGTAGCTCTCCACCTTGAATGTACATACGATCTAATCCCAAGATTTGTGATGAGATCCATTGTTTTAGCCAACAATCCAATAATGTTGGTGCTTTAAAACTGCCACAATGTAATTTGATTCAATAATGGGTCCTCCAGTTAATAAAACATGATGAAATTCCACATAATCTGTTTCTATAAACTCACAAATACAGCGGAACGTCTGTTATTTGTTCTGGTTATCGTACAATTTGGTTATCGTCAACTTTTTTGAGGGAAATTTTTTTCCCAGTAATCATTCATTTGCCTGGTTTTTGTCAGTATGCCCACGTAACTCTGTGCTAATTTTGTAAAAATAATGCATCCACCCATGCGTTTGTCCATCGTTCTTTGTTACTCGTTTCTCGCTTTGTTTTTCATTGATAATGCTCAAAACAAACTAAAACACACCACACTAAAGCAAAAGCATGTAGCAATATTGCCTGAAATCGGGTGTGAAAACAAATAGCGGCCGAGAACCCTGAGAATGGGTGTACAAAACAAATGCTGCAGCTGGACCACATCAGCACACTCTAAAACAGAGCGTAAACCTGTAAGCGTGTTCATTTATCCATTTCATCAGTCTTTTGTATTTATTTCTCATTGTGTCCTGTATGTAAAACTATAGTTATTCTATATCAAATGTATTTCAAACCTTTATTGTTTTAATGTTGACCAGTTTGGCTTATAGCTCAGAAATCCAGAATCTCAAAATATTAAAATTTGCCCTATTCACAATCCCACAATTCCATGTACGACCGGCAACATCCGATGTAGTTGTTTACATAATGGCAGCAGTGAATGTGTCGGCAGGAGAGTTTAAAATACGCAGAAACAAGCCAATCAGGGT
>BRDA01014288.1:119506-130931 GCA_036984385.1 Crenuchus spilurus | reverse complement strand
GCTTTAACATTGTTCTACAGCAGCTACACTGATAAGACTGTCTGTAGAGTGGTGACACTGACACTAGGGGGAGCTCTAACATTGTTCTACAGCAGTTACACTGAATTAATCGGCCAACAGATTAATCGGTCTATTAGCAGTTTTTAAGAAAAATGGTTTAAATATCTTTTCGAAAGACCATTTATCCAGGATAGGCAAAAAAAAAAAAATCACTCAGACTAGCACTAGCTTGCTTAACTAGCACTCTTCCGAATGATCCATTAATTTGAATGTGCCATGCCAATGTTTGGAATTCCTCAGCCATTTGCAATGAGTTTGTGTTTATGATTCACATGTTTCTTATCATTCCCCAAATGTTCCCCAATGCCAGCCTAGCTACAGACCTGCTCATCCTGCCGGGATTTATTTTCCGATACTGACTGGCCGGCTACACAGTACTGCTTACTTACAATAATATTCAAATATTAAAAATGACATTTTGGAATATTTATGTAAAATATCAAACGAATGACATTTTTATTGCCTACAGACTTACTCCTTACACTACGTACAGTACGCGGAGTACATTTCAAACATAATTGGAGGTGCGCTGTCGACCTAGCATGGAGGCTGAGTTGGTTTCAGGTTGAGGTTAGTGTGGAATTCCATCGGCCAGGCTGAGCCGTAGGCCGGATGCGTGGCTCACGTGATTCTGGTGGCTGCCGGAGGCTCCGGGGCTCACCGGAGGATTGGGTGGGCAATGAATATTTCACTGTGCTCAGACAGGAGTATCCCCTTTCAAAGCCTCGCCATTCAAACCTTCTCTAGGCAAAGATCCCAAATCTGCTGTCTTGGCCCTGCTTACCGTTGCTCGGAGCTAGCATGCTGGCTGCATCCTGCAGCATATATATACGAGGACACATGGTGATAATGTCATGGTGAATAAGACTGCACAGGCACCAGGTAGGCTCATTAAGTTAAAGAGGAGAGCATGGCTAAGATCATATATCACACCACACTAGCGCCGGCACCGACAATAATACAGCGAAGCTGAACCGGGACGTTCTCTAGCAAGTGTTGAGTTGCACAGCCGCCAGTCTTCAGTGCTCTAGCATGCATAGCAAAAGTCTTGACTTAAAAGAGCAATTAGTAAGCGATCTTGGCTGCTGGCGTCTGGATTGCATGTTTGCAGCACAGACATGTCGGCGTAAGCAAAATTATTTCCATGTAGCCTTGATGTCACGACTGATAAGCATACACATCCCCAGTTTTGTTAACGTTTTACATACATGTAAACCACTGTAGGCCTCGCAGACAGAGATAAGCCGCATCTCACAGCAGGTATTTTCAGCGTAAATACAAGAACGTCTTGTATGGTAAGCAGGCAGGGCAGGCGTGTGCGGCTTCTCAGCCCAAGGTATGCAAAAGACAGCTAAAAGGTTTGCCTTTTTCAGTCAGTGTGGTGAAAGCCACTCCTCTGTCCCAGCGCGGAGGATTTAGCATTGTTCCAGAGGCAATCCTCTTTCAGGTGTACCTGATCCTATGATCCACTCAGCCACGTGGACTGTAATAATATCCGTGTCACACAGGCCCGTTTGGCACCTCTGCTAATACACACACGAAGGAGGTGAAGCCGAGAGAGTTATCTGAATTAGGTCACGCTGACAGCTATGTGACAGGTATCCTCCAGGAGGTGTTTCTTCAGAAAACTCGGAATTTACTGCAGATGGGCTGTTCCTCGGAAATGTGAAGGCTTTGTCATCTAGAGTCAGTTTAAAAACTAATTCTTTAAAGAAATTAAGTAAACGTTAAGTTATTTTGTTGTGCTTATTGTTATACTGTCACTTGAGTTGAGTAATTTTTGGTGAAATGTTAGAAAGTATTAACCTACAGAGGTTAGACAATGAAAGTGAAACACCTGGTTTCACCACAATAATTGATTAGTAGGTGTAGGGCCTCCTTTTGCAGCCAGTACAGGGTCAATTCGTCTTGGGAATGACATACACAAGTCCTGCACAGTGGTCAGAGGGATTTTAAGCCATTCTTCTTGCAGGATAGTGGTCAGGTCACTACGTGATGCTGGTGGAGGAAACCGTTTCCTGACTCGCTCCTCCAAAACACCCCAAAGTGGCTCAATAATATTTAGACACAAAGACTTGCTGTCTTGGTCACAGATGCGCCAGCAAGACGTGCACCAACAATTTGTCCTCTTTTGAACTCTGGTATGTCACCATAATGTTGTGTGCATTGTAATATACTATATAACTGTGCTCTTACCTGCTAACTGAACCTTCACACTCTGCTCTTACTGGTGCAATGTGACATTAATGAAGATTGGCCACCAGACTGGTCCAGTTTAGCCATGAAACCTCCCACACTAACATGACAGCTGTTTCACTTTCACTGTCTAACCCCTGGACTTGTGTTTTGGGATATTCTGTTTTGTAGGGGTTGACTGATTATCGATCCTGACTGATATTTAGCATTTTTCAGTTTATTGGAAGCAGCACATTTTTTAAATAAATGTGTACTTGATAGAAAATCAACAGATTTCTTTAGTTTGACCCAATGCCCCGCCCACACTGCTATCTGATTGGTAGAAATGTGGGCCACATGTTGAGTTAATCCAGTCAAACATGCTTTTCAGTGCTGCCTAAAGCTCAAAGCTTCAATATTCTAATAGTTTATTTCACGTAAGTTGTGAAGAGTTGGTCACATTACTAATATCAAATTTATGGTAAATTAATATTGGTTGCAAATATTGGTTATCAGTGTTTTTAATGACTAATAATCGGTATTGATATCGGCTCTGAAAAACATCAGCCGAGCTCACGGGGCAGCTGTGGTCTGGTGGTTAGGTGCCCTTGAGCAAGGCACCTAACCCACAACTGCTCCTCGGGCACCATAGATAGAGCTGCCCACCACTTCGGGCACATGTTCACAGCTTAGTGTGTGTGTTTCACTGCATGGATGGGTTACTAAATTAAATTGACGTTCTGCGATACTGGACTGATTCTCAAAACAGTATTAATTTTGATCAAGTTTACAGTCAGTGATTGGTGGCAGACAGTGCTTCACGTTGTGTTTTGTTGTGTTTAAAAGCTACATAGCAGCTCTTCAGCCATTAGACTCTTCTCTTCCACTGTAAACACACATTACAAGGGTACACTGCCCTTAGCATTAGCAGAAGCAAACACAGATATAAAAAAATAGATTAAAAAATTACTTTATACTGCTTTAACTAAGGTATCAAATAATTAAGGTATCAAAAATACGTATCATGACACATATTGAAGGTTCTTGGCAGGTTCTTGCAAAAATTAATGAAGGAAAATAATCAAATCTGTGAGAAATGTACACAAATGCTGACCAATGAGCAGTTTACAGTGAGAGCTTTGGTACGATAATGCACAGAATGGTTTGTAAGTAATTTATGGTGAAACTTGAGATGTAGTAACACCTGTAGGGGTTGACCGATTATCAGTCCTAACCAATAACAGGAACCGATATATTTTTCCTGATTATCAGAATCGACACCTGAAGCATGTTGCCTACATCTGAGGATAACATGATAAAACAATGAGGGTTAGAGCTTGTGAAGCACAAAGACAGGTTAGCAGGTTACTGACCGTTTTTTCAGAAGAAGGGATATAAATCTGGGACTTGGTGGAGTTTCTCCTGATGGGTGAGTCGCTGTAGTCGGCTGGAGGCAGCACTATCGCGTCCTCGTCATTGTCCGGCTGTGTAAGGTTTGCCACACTTCTGCTGCGCGCTGGAGGGTTTCCAACAACACTGTAAAACCAGGCCACACGTCAGCTCATACCCAACAGTACCTCCCTTCTTCCACTTCAAGCAAAGCAGACAGTTATTATGTCTTAACACTGAGCGATGCCTGCAGACCGGCAGTAATCTATTTAATGTATATTAAGGCATTTAATCTGTAACAGCCAGGGTGAGAATGGCATGTCTTGCAACATACACAATAATCTATGAGTGGCAGGATGGTTTTTTAGATGGGGGCAGCCGTGGCCTGGTGGTTAGGGATCTGGTCTTGTGACCAGAAGGTCACTGGTTCGATCCCCAGGTAGGTCATGACTGAAGATCACATTGGCAAAGACAAATCTAATACATAAGTTGATTGAGACAATTACGCTGATTACTGTAGTGAATTATGACAAAGGACAGTTCACAGGATTAATGATTATTCACAGAATGGCTCACACAATCCGCTTATGAGAGAGACCCATTAAACTACTTTAGTCACTCTATACATGCACGTGTAGCTTGCCTAGTTTAGGGGAACTTTTCTTAAAACTAGCACACACCACAGTCTGTAATGTAGGTGGAAATGGACCCATCTGAAATATAGCTTCTGTTACATGTTGCCAATATACACACACACAGTCATATCCGAATATTATCACCACCCCTGCTTTGGAATAAGCCCTGAGTGGCTCAGCAGGCTAAGACGCTGACACTGTGACCAGAGGATCGTGAGTTTGAATCCCGGTCATGCTGTTTGCCATCAACAGCTGGAGCCCAAAACAGCAAAAATTGGCAGTGCTCTCTCTGTGTGGGTAGATGGCGCTCTCTCTCTTTCCATCACTCACACACTGCAATGTCTGCTGGCTCAGGCTTCTACTGATTGGTCCATTCGGAGCTGGGAATCCTGCGCTTTCCTCCGAGCGCGTTGGCTCCCCAGTGACGGTGAATCAGTGGTAGTTTGAAAAGAGGTGGTGGCTGCATCACACACAGTGGAGGAGGCTTGTGCTTGTCTTTCCCCTCCTAGAGTCAGGGACAGTGCAAAGTGATGAGGAGAGCCCCCTAGTGGATGGAATGAGTTAATTGCCTACTACCACATTGGGAAGGGGAGAAAATTGGCAAAAAAAAAGATGCCACGTGACAGAGTTTACTGTACATATAAATAAGTGAGCACACTTGTCAGTTGTAGCAGAGTGCAAAACCATCATCATGGTCAAAGGACGTGATGTGACTGATGTCCAAAAGGACATGATAATGGTGTACCAGGTGAAGGGTGTACCGCTAATTTTGTTAGATCTAGAGCTGCCAGTGCCAGCACTGTGCCCATGTGGATCACGCATTGCGTCTGGGGCCCCAAGTGCCCAGGGGGGCACAAAAAAAGTCAGGTAGAATGAATGTCCTTTGTGGCTTTATCCCCAGTCTCCCCGCGGTGCCCGCTCCCCAACCGTGAAGTTGAAGTTAGGCACACACCTGTTTGAAGACTTGGCTGGTGGAGGGTGGTCATGGACAAAGTTGAGCACGAGAAAGGGCACCCAAATGCCTAGCGCTGGCACTGAGAGCCGCTGTAGTGAAGGTGTACTGAGAATGGACTTCACATACATCTCCCAACAGCATAACAGTGGCGCACACATGCCAGAGAGGAACAGTGAAACCAGCAAGTGTCATTCAAGCCCCCCATTAGGTAGGTCAGATATGACTGTGGATGGATGGATTCAGGAGGTCTGTAGCTAAGAACACATGAATCCAGTGTAGCTTAATGACTCTCTTTCTGCTTCTCGTGAAGTTCAGTAGATCTGAGTTTCACTATTTTCAGTTCAGCTTCCCCACAACTACAAGCCAGGCACATTTCTAATGAATTTCCTCATCTTAATAAGTTTTTACCTACTTGTGTTCATTATTCAGTAGCTGTGGGACTGACAATAAAGGGCTAAAGGTCTTCAAACTGTAACGAGCCTAAAATAGAGCTTGACCCCAGCTTGGGTTTCCTTGTCTTCAAAGCAGGACTGATCTGTATCAGCAGTAATCAGCAGGACAACAGTGAGGTGTGTGTGTGTGTGTGTGTGTGTTGGTGTGTGTGGGAGTCTTATTACCTGTTATTTACTGCAGGTTCTACATATGCACGACAGTAGGAGGATGGAAACCAGCCTCTCCTGTGAAAAGCAAACAAGCAGTCACTCTGTGACTACAGTCACAACAAGTAGTATTCAGTAAACTGTGATCAACTATTCAATAAAACATTTTAATTAACATCGTAACATCTTAATCAGCTACTAGGACTTCACAAGAAAAGCACGTTATACATTATTATTATTATTTATTATTATTATTATTATTATTATTATTATTATTATTATTATTTATTATTATTATTATTATTATGATTATGATTATTATTATTTTTATTATTATTATTATTATTATTATTATTATTATTATTAATTATTATTATTATTATTATTATTATTATTATTATTTATTATTAGTGCATCTACAAACATGAGCATATCATTAAAAAGTTCATTTGTGTTCATACTTTAAGGTAAACTCAATTTATATTCATTACATATAAAGTGACACATTTGAAGCCTTTTTACTCATTCCCTCATTTACTCACCCAAATTAAATATTCTAATAATTTATAAGCCAAACTGACCAAAGGCCTGAAGTGTCGCTTTATTTGTAATGAATACTAAACGACCTTTTCGAATTTAATTATGAACAACAATTATATTTTTGACAATATTAAATTTTTTGATGTGGAACTGTATGGAAGTGGCAAATATCTACAATAGGCGCTATGGTTTGGGAAATTTTGTAATGGAATTTCTTAAATGGAAACACTGGGCCTCATTCCGCCACCATTCTGAACCGATTAAAGTTCCAGACTTACTGTGAGACACTCGCAGACTCACTTAACTAAAGGAAACTTTACTGCCAAAAAAACAAAATCTAAAAACATGCAGGTAATATAATAGTTAGAGGGAATTCCAAAAACACACAACAGGTCACAGCTGAGAGAAAACAAGAGGCATGCAAACAGAAAAAATTGAGCTAAGCAAGAAACTGAGAAAACAGAGAGGATGCCTGGTATGCACTGGGAAACAGACAAAACTTCACAAGTGATAAGTGGCATAGCATTCTGGGAAGTTCGTGAGCTGAGGAGTACTGGAGGACGATGTGATAATTATTCTTCTTCAAGTCTGGACCCATTGGTTTAAAGGAGCATAAGCTTTTATTTTAAACCCCATTTACACTGTTTTCACAAACATTCTGACATTCACCATTGTTCTCTAATTTGGGATTTGTTTTTACACAATAATGAAGTCTACACACCATCATATCTGCAGTAAAATTAATCCAAACCAAGTTTAGCATGAGAAATTTTATATTTTAAATTTTAAATATGATTTTAATATTTTATATTTTAAATATGATTTTATAAATCAGTAAGAGTAAGAGTGAAACAAAAATTCTGGGAATTCCTCTTGTATTACAATATTTATAACACTGACGTTTTTGCAGTGAATTTGTGTCTAATAGTATTTATTTCACGTTTGATAGTTAATAACTGGGAATATTAGTAAAGCAGTGCTGAAATAAATCTACTGAAGTCTAGTATAATCTACTGAAGTCTAGTATAATCTACTGAAGTCTAGTATAATTTACTGCAGTCTAGTATAATGAGTTATCAAAATTTTTAACACCTTAAAATTCAAGATACAACATAATACAGTCATTTTCATAAGGAAATGCTATGACTACTAATCAGGGGTTGACCGATACTGATTATTAGTAATGAAAGACAGTGATAACCAATATTTGGGACCAATACTCATTTGGCATAAATTTGGTAGCTGTAAACAAACACTTACCAGAACTCACACATTACATTAAATAAGCTTAATTTTACACTGTATTTAAAATATATATATATAAAAAAACACAGTTGCATAAAACAAGGTTTGGACATATTTACTCAAAAGGTGGTCACACTTCCACAAATCAAATAGCTCTGTGGGCGAGACATTACGCCATACTAAAAATTTTTTATTTATTTATTATCACTTATCAGTCACATGCACATACATTCTGTTGTGTGTAATCAAATGAAAAATACTAAATATTGGGCCAGATTATCAATCAGGGTCAACAATCAGTCAATAGCTAGTACTAATAATACTTGACATGCTATTACACCTTGTCAAAGGTTACAAATCAGTCTGAGCTGTAAATTACTTGTCTTAAAAGCAACTTCTGTGATAATATCTAAACATGCAGCAGCCTGAAAATATGCCAACAATTTTCTATCAGTTTAACTACTCTGGCTTTGTTGAGACCAAAGATGTTCTGATAAGCAGAGAGAATGTGAGCATCTGATAGCAGTCAGTACCACCACCACCACCACCACCTCTCAGCGGCATCTGGAGAGACAGCTACCTGACTGTGGAGTTTCACCCGCCTGTTATCTAAAGGACACATCTCACAGACTTTCAGCTCAACACTGAGCTTAACGTCTGGATTCACTGCAGAGAGTGTTAGAATGTTACAGCGGCTGTAAACTAGCTTTTTTATTCAGAAGAAATAATGGACTTATACCCTTAAATTTCAAGCTTATTATTCAGATATTTAACTCTTATTTTATTATTATATAAATACTACTACTACTAATAATAATAATATTAATAATAATAACTTTCTTAGTTTTATTTTATTACTTCAATAGTATTTAAAGTCATTCATTTGCAATACAACAAAACTAATAAAGTTCTTCTTATATTTTATTTTATTACTTATGATTAAATACTGTTAAGTCATAAAATGAAACTAATAAAGTTATTATTATTATTATTAATAACAATAATAACAATAATAATAATAATAATAATAATTTGATTAATTTTATTTTATTACATATACTTAGATATATTAAATGCCGTTAATTTGCAATACAATAAAATGAATCAAATTCTTCTTCTTCTTCATATAATAATAATAATAATAATAATAATAATAATAATAATTTTAGTTAATAATAATAATTAATAATGATTAAATGTTGTCATAATAAAATAAAACAATAAAGATATTGTAATTATCTATAATAATAATGATAACATAATAACTTTGTTAGTTATATTAAATGCTGTAAATTTGCAATACAATAAAACTAATACAATTCTTCTTATAATAATAATAATAATTTTATTTGATTAATTAATTATTATTAAATGCTAATAAGTCGACTCTAACTCCTGGTGACCAGCTGGTTCTCTTCATAATGTGTCCAAAATATGAGATCTTCAATTTGATTATTTGAGCTTCTAGTGAGGATTTTCTATTATGTCCAAGGTTCTCACAAAGTCTTCTTCAACACCAAAAACTTATTATTCAATAACTACTTTATAACTGCTACTCCCATAAAGCTGTGTGAACTGTATGTGTGAACGAATGAAGAACTGTGAGCCTACGTACAGGCCCTTTCAGAGTTTAAAAGAGATAATCTTTGCCCTTCTTTGTCAGGTACGTTCAGTGTCCTTAGTAAAGCAGTGTTAATGTTTGAGCATGCCTACATGCTGTTATTTGATTTATATCAACAAACTCTTCACCTTTTCACCTGATTGTGAAGATTAGTATAGAGTGACTAGCCTTCTACAGGTCCAGACGTCAATACTAAGCACGATCATTTGAAGAATATGTTAATAAGAACAGTTGATGAGCAATTCCTTCTAAGCTTTTCTTGCAACCCTGCCATGCATACCATTGTTGTTCAGTGTTCTCCTGATGGTGGACTCATGAACATTAACATTAGCCAATGTGAGAGAGGCCTTCAGTTGCTTAGAAGTTACTCTGGGGTCCTTTGTGACTTCGCTGTCTATTACACGCCTTGCTCTTGGAGTGATCTTTGTTGGTCAACACTCCTGGGGAGGTAACAATGGTCTTGAATTTCCTCCATTTGTACACAATCTGTCTGACTGTGGATTGGTGGAGTCCAAATTCTTTAGAGATGGTTTTGTGACCTTTTCCAGCCTGATGAGCATCAACAACTCTTTTTGATGAGTTTACCTTTTTGAATAAAGTAGTAAACAATTAACTTTTTCAGCATATTCACATTTACTGACGTGGCACTGTATTGTTAATTGCTTTACTGTTAATAGTTAATCAATGCTTTGGTGTAGATGAACACATTCCACAGTACTACTGTAATAATGTCTTAATAATTACATCTTTCAGTTCCTTTTTTAACGGACATGCTCCTGTGTCGTCTCAGCAGGTGTTCTCATTAAAGCTCGAGTTTCTCTCGAAAGCTTTTCATTAGTAACCTTCCATTACGCTGTTGTAGATCTCAGACACTGATACTGTACTCTGACAATAAAGGGAAAGCGCTCCTGGTATTCTTAAGGGACTGAAAGTGATTGGTTTAAACACATCTCATTAAAACGCTCCCCGCCTGCTAGC
Source organism: Crenuchus spilurus (assembly GCA_036984385.1). Taxonomy (NCBI): domain Eukaryota; kingdom Metazoa; phylum Chordata; class Actinopteri; order Characiformes; family Crenuchidae; genus Crenuchus; species Crenuchus spilurus. The sequence goes on along the minus strand of BRDA01014288.1, from coordinate 120,734 downwards.
ACCATCTGGTAGGATTCGTTGAGAGGCTGGCAAAGCTAAAGGTACCATAAATATTTGGGCTAGTGCTTGAGGCAGGAGATCTTCTCCCGCATATCTGTGTTATTCTATCTCCAGCTGTGCTCTGATTGCTTCTTCTCCCCTCGCTTTAAACCACACACATTTATCCGCCACGTCTCAAGCAAGCTGTCACCGTCTGCTGGCTCTTTCAGGTCGACGAAAAGCTGTTCGGCTGACATAGATGAAATGGGCGTTCTTTCGCCGCAGATGGCTCGCAGAAAGACATGGACAGTTGTGTACACAGACTGAGTCTTCCACACAGACAATAGCTCTTCTGATTGGGCTGGATTTATGAAAAGCCCTCAGCAGGTGCGGTGCAGCATGGCGAGCTGTTGGTTGTGAAGCTAGATATGCAGTGCCATACCTTTACAACTTAATAGCTCAGAGATGCAAAAAGACAAAAAAACTCAAAGCTAATTTGCATACTAGTACATCTCCAAAAATTTGAATATCATAAAAACGTCACATTTTTTTTTTTTGTAATTTTTTTATTCTTAATCCAATTTTTGGTTGGACAATTAACCCACCCATACTCCATTCCTCAATCACTGGCAATGTTGCATCGTCGCTGGGTAACGGAGTATACATCAGCTAACAGACGCCTGAGCCAACCAGCATTACTACTAGTCTACTGAGCCACTCGGCATATTTAAGCCTTTTTTTGTTTTACTGTCCAGTTACATTATACCCACCATAAACCCCTAAACGTAACCCCAATCTGAAACCTAAACCTGGTCCTAACTCTAAAGTTGGTCCTAGCACTAAGCCTAACCTTAACACTGTTAAGTATCAACAGGTAGTTTGTAAACAATGTGAACATCTGTAGATTATAGAGGGAAACTGTCGTCTGCCCAAATAAAGTGAAGCTGAATATTTAATCTTGAGTTTGAACAAATTTCTATTCAAATAGTATCGATATTACACTGTCACTCACACTGTCACGTGACAGGATTTGCTGAATGTATAAATAAGTGAGCACACCAGTCAGTTGTAGCAGAGTGTAAAACCATCATCATGGGTAAAGGAAGTGACGTGACTGATGTCCAAAAGGGCATGAAAATAGTGTATCAGGTGAAGGGTGGATGCATCTCCGAAACGGCTAACTTTGTGGGATGTTCTAGAGTGTCTCACTGGCCATTGCAGCCAGTGGGGAACAATGCCAAAGGTAGTT
>BRDA01014288.1:68697-91197 GCA_036984385.1 Crenuchus spilurus | reverse complement strand
TCACCTGAATCCACATTTACAGCCACGCTTTACCATAAAGCCTAAGCAGCCACAGAATACATTGTTTCAATTCATTCTGTTCAGTTTCAATTGTTCTTTGATGTCTACTTAGAGAGGATGTGACTTTAGTTGATATGAAAATTGCACAGATGTGGCTTTATACACCCATTTAAAACCCATTGAAATTGTTTTCTCTTTTATGGTGAGCTAATGAATAATTAAAAAAATTCTGCTTTGTTTGGCAAGTTTACAGATGGATGGCATGTTGAACCAGTACAGGTGCCAGAAAATGGGTGGAAAATGAATGGAGAGCTGAGGAAAACAGAGACGAGAAATAAGATAGTTGATGATGATGTGCATGGTATGCAAGAGAAGTGTGTGAGAGAGGAGATTATTGAATAACTGAATGGTTGATATGGAGATTCCATTTGCCTGACCTTGTGTAAAATTTGTAACATAGGCAGATCTGCTCTGACTAGCTGGTTTACAGCACGTAAAAACAATTTGCTACACTTGTTTACATTTCCTTTTTTAGTGCCAATAGGAAGTTGTATTTATTCTTGAGAATTTATTTTCCTGATTCTATATATCAGAAAATGCATGAAATGAAACAGCTTCTCGTAAAATGAGAGGAGAGCTGAGGAAAAACAAAGGGACAAAAGAGAGAAAAGATGCATGGTATGGAAGAGAAGTGTCTGAGAGAGGACATGAGTGAAGAGTTGCTATGAACTGAATGGATGGTGTTTGGAGGATGTTTGCCCAAACTTCCCTGGCAATTAAAACTGTAAAGGTGCACATGAGGCTGTTTATGGCATTTGAAGGAGGAGACAATAGTGTTTAAGGTCCTCTGTATATACCAGATACTTAACTATGTTTCCATTTTAGGACTTTAATAATCAATCCCATCTTTTATCTGATTGTGTTTTCATCCTTAATCTTTAAGACACTGGAACTCTACAATGACTATTGTCTTTGCAAATACTTGCATTCAGTATTATAATATAGGAATGATTGCTTGGTCTTTAACCACCAACGGTGTCAAGGACTTTAAGAGGCTAAAAAAAGGTTGGCATTTCCTTCTATGAAAGAATGCTATACAGATACACACATACACACAGATACTAGTGGGTAGTGAGCACACTTGCCCAGAGTGGTGGCCAGCCCTATCCATGGTGCCTGGGGAGCAGTTGGAGCAGCTCAAGGGCACTTTAGTCATGTTCTATTGTTCAGGGAATCAAATTAGCAACCCCTCAGTCCCAGGCCTGCTTTTCTAACCACAACTGCTGCCAAAATCTTTTCACTCATCATTTTGAACAATTGTGTACAGCATCTTTTCCCTAGAGAGCCAACGATCATGCATCATCAATTCCAAAAGAACTTCATTGGCATCTGCATTTAAGATGAACTTCATGTACAGTAAATAATGAAAAAAGCTTTAGACAAGACTTCTGATCTAAAACAAATCTTAAAAATACTACTAAACCATAAGCCTTTGTCTTCATAGTCCTCAGAAACTCCTCAGTACATTTTAAACAAAATATTTTAAAGAGATTCTGAATGATTACTGATTTCTGACTGCTGCTAAAAAGATGCTGAGCCTCTACAATGTGAATGATAAGAGATGTACAGAAGCCTTAAGGCGATGAATGGCGCTGACACACAATGTCAAGCAGTTCCGCAGTAAGAGATCACATCCGTGAGAATGGGTTTAAGAATTTTGATTACATTCCAGAGAAGATTTCAGCGTCATCTGATCAGCGGAAAAACTGTGTCAGAAAAATATGGATAACAATTTCAGCCCAGAAATGGAAAATGGCTCCAAAGTGCACCAAATATCTCAGCAACTCAATAACTCATTGATCCTTTGATTCATTGATTGTTTTTAACACTTCACTCGTCTGCTCAGTGTTGAAACTCAATACCAGACAATACCTACACTCTTAAAACAGGTGGTCCTTCAAGGGTTCTTGTTAAAGAAAATTATTCTAAATAGCCCCTAAAAGGTTTCTTCTCTTATTACAAGTTTGATATCATAACGACAGCAGAGCCTTTATAGTCAAGAAACTTTATGAAGTTTAAGGAACTTCCGTTTGATAGCAGGACGTACACTCTTAGCAAAAAGGGTTCTATATTAGTGGCGTCTCTAGAATAGAAAGTCAGGTGGGGCACAATAAATTCTGTGGGCAGCATTCCACTCATCAGTGACACTACACATGAACCTACTTGCTCAATTAAGTCAAACACAAATGCAGCTCATCAATGAAATTCAAAAAGCATAATCTGGTGTTGTGCCTAATAAGATGCATCCCATGTTGAGAGACTTACTGGTGGTATTCCGTTACCTTTACTTTGGTTATTGTGACCAAATGAACTTAAATACAATCCATTCCAGTCATGAATAAAGGAAATAAAGCTTTTACTGAGGTAAGATGACTGTCTGTGTGTTATCTAACTGTTAACTTTGATTAAATTGTTGACGTGATTCATTATTGCCTCACCACCAGAGTTACTTTGATGTTTTTGAGTGGCTAGCTGCGTAGTAACACTGATACTATAAATGATATTCACATAATCTCACATATGCAAATCATGCATTTTTTATTGGTTGCTCCCAGCATGGGACCAGCATAAGCATGTCCCACAGCTCACTATTGTAAACTTGTTGCACATGAACACAGTGTTTTCTGCTCCTCACTTGATTAAATGGATGCTGTCTAACCGGCCCCATACACACTAACTAAATGAAGACTGCTGAAAATACTGACCTTACGGAACACTTATAGGAATATTTTAAATGTATTTGAAACTACCACCATTTTCATAAGTCAAATACACAACAATGTTAGAAAATAATATTTTAATAAAATAAATGTAAACAAAATTATTGATTATGATTTTTGATTTAAATTATTGATTATTGATTATGTCACACACTACTCCACAGCGACATCAAGTGGAGCCAGGCCCCACCTGCTCCTAGAGACGTCTCTGGTCTATATAATACCAAAACAGGGTTCTTTGGCTCCTAACAATAATGGAACCCGTTTGGGTACAAACCCTACTCTTAAAAAAATGGTTCTTCGAGGGTTCAAAAAGGCTCTATATAGAACCATCTACAACACTTTCCTCATCAATCTGAAGAACCCTTTCAGCAAGAAAAGAGTCCTTTATCCACACAATCCACTTTATCCAGTGTTCATGGTTCTATATAGCACCATTTTCTTTACTAAAGAACAATATTTTTTTGTTAGTTTAGGGTTCTAACTAGAACTCTTTTCATACCAAGAGGGGTTACATTGTTTGGAGCCAAATAACCCCCTTTTTGGTACTATATAGAACCCTTATTGCTAAGAGTATACCGCCTCCTATCTAATGTAAGTTCCTTAAACTTTATATTGGTTCTTGGCATTTTGGCACTCTTGTGTAGGAGAATCATCAAAGCGTCCTGCAACAGCTGGAGACACTTGGCTTGCTGGAGTTCAGTGGAGCAAGTTAAGAATGAAAAGACTCTCCGTGCCTCCGACACCTGACCCAGGAAGAGGAGGTGGAGGGGGTGCAGGTGTGTCACTCTGCCCATGACTCTCAAGGCTATCCGATATCAACTCCGGCACGTCACAGCAGCTCCAGTTTCACCATTTCAGTAAAGTCAAGAGTCAAGATGTTCCATTTACTGAGGAATGCTTAGTGACATGTAGCATAAGGTCAGCTATTCAGGGGTTATCTGGGCCAAACTAGCCAGGCGGGTGCAGCTCTCTAATCTTATCTGAGGCTGATAGGGTGTGCATTGTGTTAGCGGAGGTTTCCGAATGTTACCGCTTGCAGGCGACAAGGTCATGAAGCCTGGGCTGTAGTGTCAGAAGTAAAGGAGAGGAAGTAACAACATTCTGAAATGAGAAGCACTCTGTAGTGAAGTCTTTTCAGTACTTCACATTACAGTCCAGTCCTCAATAGATCTGCTGGTGGCCTTATTTTAAACCACCACAGGAGGCTGAGAATTACATCTCAACATTTTGAACCGTATGCTAATGATTGACTTATTAATCTTTTAATCAAGCGATGCTTAAGCTCTTTGGAACCACCAGTAGTTCCACGCTTGCATTCCAAACCCTTTTAACTGAAAAATAACTCAGTTTGCATTGTTTTCAATGCAGTTAGTGGATAACACTAATAAAAATCAGGATCTTAAGAGGTCAAGTACTCTTGAACTCTTCAAGGGTTCTTTGGTAAAGGCACCAGTTCTATATAGAACCATAAACATTCCAAGAACCTTCTGAATGATTTTGGTGGTATATGGTATATTTGGTTAGTTTTGTTATATGCTGTATGTATTGGTTCATTTTGCTATGGACTCAATGCAACAGCATTAATAATAATAATAATAATAATAATAATAATAACTAGAAAAGTGCATTTCCTGAAGGAAACACAAGATGTTGCAGAGCTAGCATGCTAAGGTATCCCAGATGGTTTTCAAGTGATGCTGTGGTATCTGTGGTGGTTGCTAAGGTGTTGCTAAGTGGTTGCTAGGTGGTTGCTGAGGTGTTGCTATGGTATCCATGGTGAGTGCTAAGGTGTTGCAATGTATCCAAGGTGGTAGCCAAGGTGTTGCTATGGTATCTCTAGTGGTTGCTAAGGTGTTGCTATGGAATCCCTGGTGTGGATGAATCTATGGATCTATGGGCTGTGAACCATGACTTCCATGAGCTAACAGTGCCTTTGTATGACAAACATTGTATCACTATTTATTTACGAACACTCTCAGACCATCCCCAGCAAAAAAGGCAGAAAACTGTGGAGGTAAGTTATCAGAAAATAAATGTGACAGACTGATACACCGTCTGAATTCTTATATCACCTCTGCATCTAAAAAGGCCGAGGGTAAATTGCACTGTCAGTGTAAAGGAAAATGGATTTGTCTTACTGGCATAGAGCTTATATAAAATACGGCAGCAATGAAATGCATGAGCATCTCAGTCACACCAGGTGAGCAGCTTTATATTCAGCCAGAAGACTAAACAATCTGGATGGAGCGTATTTGCACTCCTGAGAAGTGAGCATCTACAGCAGGCTGTTCCCTCAGCACCTCACCCGGCTGTGCTGATTAAAACCTGCTCATTAATCAGCCCAGCATGCACACCGCTGAGCTGCACACTCCACTACAGACACACTGAGGGCACCAGACTTATATGCACACACACAGCCACACACACTGTTTAAGTTTTCTTTCTATCTCTCCCTCTCTGTCTGTCGTGCACTTTGTAGATCTACTGTCTTGTGGATGTAAAGTCAGAGACAGCAGCTCAGCAATTTGTGTTTGTCCTCTAGTCCTTCACTGGTGGTCACACAGGCTGGTTGGTGCACTTCACTACAGTAGTGTTTAAAAACATCTGCACCTCTGCTGTTTCTGATCCGCTCATAGCAGAACACACACTAACACACCACCACCACATCACATCATGATAAACCACTCAAATAACACCAGCTCTGTGGGGGCCTGACCACTGAAGAACAGAGTGAGGCTAACAAAGTACACAGAGAAAGAGATGTACTACAGTCTGTAATTTATTACTTTGTAAATGAACACTGAAGTCATCCAGACTCTGAGTGAACACATAAGGAATCATGTAGTAAACTTAAAAGTGATAAACAAACCAAAACATGTTTTAGATTTTACTTCAAAGTAGACACACAACCGATGGTCTCAAACACATTAAGAGGCAAGAAATGCAAGTCATGAACTCTTGACAAGACACAGCTGTTAACTGAAAGCCATTCCAGGTGACTACCTCATAAAGCTGACTGAGAAAATGCCAAGAAAGCTGCATCTAAGCAAGAGGTGCCTACTGTGAAGACTGTAAAATATAAACATATTCTGGTTTGTTTACTTGTTTGTTTTTTTAAATAATGAAAAAACACTGAATGCCCAGAAGGTGTGTCCAAACTTTTGATTGGTCCTGTATATGAGCGCTGGAGCTAATAACATGAATGTAGATGTGACGTATGTGTAGCGAACAACGTGGCCAGTGAGTGTATTAGTTGGGTCTTAACTAGAGCTGGGCGATAAGTCCAAAAATTTGATCACAATACATTTTTCTATATTGATCAATCACGATAATTATCACAATATTACATTTTCTAACACTGTCATAGTTTTAAACATCTTTCTAAAAACATCAAACTAAATACATGAAATGTTACTATTTAAAATATTAGAATGTTTACTGCCAGAACATAATATTGTAGCGTCCGGCTGGACGAGGTGAAACAATGGACGAGAAAGACGTTTACAGTCGTCGCTTTATTGTTGAAACTTACAATGATTGCTGTCGGCCACAGCCACTCCAAAATAACAACAGGCTAGAGAGCCAAGCTAATATGCTAATGCTAGCACTCGAGCTGACACACACACAGCGAGCCCCCCTCCTTCTCACACAAACAGATGAGCACACAGCGACCTCACGCTCTCTCGCCCGGCCAATCACAGCTTGTCTTAAACACAACAGTGCATTTTGGCGGCGGTTGTGAGGAGGAGGAGCTAACGAGCAGCAGTATTACACTTCAGAACTCACTGTCAAGCTGCTTAGATGTGAAATGGAAATGAACATTAACGCTTATCGAATTCTATTGTCCAGGCTTATCATCGTCATCGAGGGAAAAATTATCAATATTGTTTTATCGCCCAGCACTAGTCTTAACATACACTGACAGATACTTTACAAACACATTAGCACTGTGATTTGTATAGCAGGGTAATATAATAACAATGTATTAAAACATGATGCTCTAATATACTGCAGTGCATACTTAAACAGGTCCAGTTATGCTCTTTTGGACTTCCAGCATCATCTCGATTTGGATGTACAATCTCTCAACGACAGGCAAAGCTTTTAAACTCTTGTAATCAAACATGCAGTTGGATAACTGTGGAAGTACTGATGAAGCTTATAATCGTAAATGATCGTGATGACGGCATGTCGCACAGCTCTTTAGGACAAGTCTGAGCATCAACCCAAACAGAGCTCAGCTTTGCAAACACCAGAGTATTCTTGTTTGCTGACTGAGGTGGAGATAAAGACAGACAGGCTGTTTGTTTGAATCTTTCGGTATGAAGGAAAAGGCATCGGAAAGAGCTTCCCAGGCTCTGGGAGCAGTAGATCTCAAATATGTACATGCATACGCAAATCCAGACACTATCCAGGCACTGTCACTTCTGCATAATAAATCTGCGGTTATGTCAGTACTGGCAGATAAGGCTGTCAGATGGACGCTGAACAGAAGGTAAAGCAAAGCCACTTAGTTTTAAAACAGCCTAGTGTGCTGTTACATCATATACTGCATTAGGAGCAAGATCACAATACAATATTGTGATTTTCAAAAGCAAAGCATCGTTTTTTAAATTCATAGCTTAAATGTAACGATTAGTGATTCATTCTGTGTTGTGTTTTAAACTCCGGACCACTAGATGGCAGTGTTGTAATTTATCTTCAACCATTAGACTCTTCCAGTCCAATGTAAACAAGTAGTGTAAACAGTTTAAACTAAAATTAGATTTTAAAAAATCATCAGTATCGCAGTACAGCTCAATGTACTGAATTGTAACATGATACGTATAGTATTGTCAGGTCCTTGCCAATACACAGTCCTATTGTCTGTATAAAATGTTCATTAGAACGTGCGGTAACTAGAGAGCAAATTATGTAACATGACACTGCAAAACAAGATCATTTGCATTTCGCACTGAAAGCAGTTTTATATATGAGCACAGTGGAAAGGGAGTTTCCTGTCCACAGAAGCAGTGATATTACTCAACGCAGAATGTCCTTTTGTTATTTAGTCTATTTATAAAAAGACATAATTCTTAAAAAAAATGTCAAATATTGTGAAAAAGTTCAAAAGTCAAAAAGGTAAACTGTCATAATTTATACTCATTACATGTAAATTGACATATTTCAAGTCTTACTGTTTTACAGTGTTATTTATTAAGGGTTTCTGCTAACGATTGTATGTAATAAATGATTAAGTCGTTTACATCGTTATAATTTAGACTGATGGCGGATGAGTATCATTATGTGTACAATGCCTCATTTGAATATTGTGTTCATAATTTAACTAATACATGTTAAACTAATATATGTTATTACATATCATTTATCATATGTAATTTGGGTGTCAACATTAAAACAAAAAGGCTTGAAATATGTCTATATATGTGTAGTTAATAAAAAACACATGACAGTTTAAATTTTGAATTAAATTCTGAACTAAAAATAACTTTTTCCATCATCTTCTCATTTATGGAGATGCATTAGAAGGGGCCCTATTAGAAATCTTCCAACCGTCCAAAGGAAAATGGGTGTGTCATGCTCCATCTGTCTCCACTAGGGCTGCCATGATTAGTCGACTAGTCACGATTATGTCGACTATTAAAATTGTCGACGACTAATTTAATAGTCGATGCGTCGTTTGTTTTTTTTACTTTCTTTTTCTCTCCAAACTGCTGCGTTTTTCTCACCTTTTACTGCTGCGTCTTCCTTTCTGTCCTTGACGCACATGCGCAGTAGTGGTAACTGGGGTAGCCCGTGGATGACGTCACAGGACGTTAAACAAACAGGCTCGTCATGGCTAGCAGCAATGGAGCTCAAAAGAGTGGGATCATTTTAAGAAAATGAAAGAGAAACATGTGCAATGTAGTATCTGCAAGGCAGAACTTGCCTTCCACGGCAGCACAACTGCGATGCACGAGCACCTGAAAATGAAGCCTGTTGTGGCTGATTATGACAATGATGAAGAGGGACCGTCATCTCGGTAAGCTAAATTGCTAGTTAGCTGCTAAAATTAGCGTAAACAGAGAGTTAACTTGCTGCTTACTCATATTTATAGCTGTAAAAGTTAACATTAGTGATGACGATTTGATTCATTAGCCTTAGCACACATTCATGTGTTTTCTGTAACGTTATAACAGTCATGTGTTTGAATAGGAACGCTAATGCTAACGTTATGTTTCAGTGCTACGTTTACACTTTATGCTTTATGTTAAATAATTGTTTGTTGCAACAAGCTGCATATTTCATTAAAGGTTTAATGAACTATGGTCTTAATTGTTTTTATTTTAGTTAGCATATAGCTGAAATCTAATGACGGTTATATAATAGCAGCTGCATTATATAACCGTCATAACTGCATATTCAGTTAACATATGATCCGATTAGTCGACTAACCGTAAAAAAAAATCGGTGATTAGTCAACTATAAAAATAATTGTTTGTGGCAGCCCTAGTCTCCACATCCACACGCACCCAGAAACATCACAGGGTGGTAGTGGTAGTGAAATTTTAAAGCGTAAGCTAACTAAATTGCAGTCTGCTTCTGAACACTTTTATTGACCCTGTATATCAATCAGAAGTACCAATCACACTGTCCAGGTATTTCTTTCCTTTCACCGTTTGTCTGCGCATGCTCCATGTCTTTTCCTCACCTGAGGACGACAGCCCTGCCCACTTCCACACCTTCCCTAATAGTAAGGCACCAAATCCCTGCATTGAGTGAGAGCTGAGAATTCCTGGAGTGTATATATTTCACATGTCAGCTCTGTCAGAATCAGACTGTACCATTCAGTAAAAAGAGAGAGGGGTGAAATGGCAATTAGTAAATAATTCACAAATCACAGCCATGTTTAATCTGCTTATTGTAACAGATGTCAAGTCAAGTCAAATTTATTTATATAGCACTTTTTATAACTGATGTCACAAAGCAGCTTTACAGGGTTTCAGGGTTAGTAATAACAAAACACAAAAGCCACAGTGAGCAAGCCAACGGTGGCAGTGTCAAGGGAAAAAAAATCCCTCAGAGCTGGAGGAAGAAACCTTGGGAGGAACCAGACTCACATTCATACAGTCACATTATCCTATGATGCTGTTGGATCGTTCAGGTACTGATATAGTGACAGTAGTGTAACAGGAATAACAATAATAATAATAATAATAATAATAATGATAATAATAATGATAATAATAATAAAAATGGTAGCAGCCAGTAAAGTCCATATAAACGTGAATGTGGTCAGTACATGAAATTATATGTTTTATTTCACAAGCCTACACAAGACAATACTATTAAAATAATATTAATAGCCCTCAAAGGGCCCCCTGTGCCAGACCCTTAGAATCACCAAGCACTAGTATAACAGGAGTTTTCAAATCCAGTCTTGGAGGGTCGATATCTGGAGGATTTGGTAATTTCCCTGCTGAGAAACACTTGGAAATTAACAGATTAATTAATTAATCCAGGTGTGTTGAGTGGGGAAATCACCAAACTGTGCTGGACACCCAGCAGCCAGGATTGGATTTGAAGACCCTAGTGCATCTTTAAAAATGAGAAGATGATGAAAAAGTTCACTTTTGTTCTGAGTCATACTGATCAAATTCAATATTACAATACTGTATACAATAACATCGTCGCTCTGTGTACTTCAGTGTGACATCCAGAGGGAAATATCTGACAATCACAGCTGCGCAATAGTGGCAGCACAGCAACTGAGTAAACATTCAGTGGAATTTGTGAGGATCTTGCGTAACGTGGTACCTCTGTGATATACAGCAGTTCAGTCCTACCAGCCGTGTACTCTCTGATTCCAGAGTCGACCAACATTTCACACTGTACTACTCAATGAAAATACTCCTCCGTCCTTTCTGCCAGCCAATGGCAGCACTTAGCAAAGCATTTTTAAGGCCACTGGAACAGAGTTACTGGAATTACTGGATGCGATTTCACAACTGAGATGAAATCACATACGTCTCACATTTTGTTCCTCTCTACTAATCTACCTAGCCCACATCCTCCTCTTTAAAAAAGTACGGTGGCATTTTAAAATGTCAGGCAACACGTACGTCTGTCCAGTCCAGGCTTTCGCTGAGAGTTAAGAGAGTATGTTCTGCAGTGTTGTCTGTAAACAAAATGGAATCAAATGGAAAAGACCAGCAGACGGACCACATGTATGCCAGTCTGGTGCCACTACACAGCTTTATAAGCTGCATCTCCAAAAATGAGTTCATTTGTGTTAATAATTCAGTTCACAAAGATAAACTGTCACATATTTTAGATTCATTACATGTAAAGTGATTAAATTCAAGCCTTTTTAAATGGTAGTAATAAAACATTTTATTATTATTATTATTATTATTATTATAACAATAATAATAATAATAATAATAATAATAATAATAATAATTAATAATAATAATAATAATAACAATAATAATAATAATAATATTGTTATTATTATTATTATTATTATTATTATTATTGCTATTATTATTATTATTATTATTGTTATTATTATTATTATTATTATTGCTATTATTATTATTGTTATTGTTATTATTATTATTATTATTACTATTATTATTATTATTATTAATAATAATAATAATAATAATAAAATATAAATTACATTAGATCTCATTTCTTACAAGAATTGTTTACTTATTTCATCACCAGCTAAACAAAATTTTTAATGATGTTTTCAAATGGAGAAAAAAAAAAGTCCCATGATACCAGCTGGCTAATTCTGCTGTCTGGCATGACACACGTGTTGCATGTTTTCATGGAAATAGAAACAGCCTGCCTAACAGCATTAGTGTATAAGCATATGGGATGCAGTTGGGACACCTCCCCATCTCAGATGAGCTCCCTCATCTCCAGTCCCTAAAGATTTAGTCATATTTACCAGACATAACCAAAGAAATGACACAAAGGGATACTTCAGCGCATTGTCAGATGAAACTGTACTCACCTAGTTCCCTAGAAACTGGAGATACAGCTGCGTTCTCCCCAATCTTAGACACAGCATCAAAGTACATCTTTCCAGCCAGGGTCATAGCTGCAAGACAGCAAATACACTTATTATAAAAGCTGCTACACAGTGAATATATGCTTAAATCGAACATAGATAATGCATTATAATGCAATATTGCATTATTGGCTAGAAAATGTTACCAACATCTGTTTAAATGTATTAATTTAATAATGACACACAATGTTTTCAATAATTTTAATGACTAATGCGTAAGAATGCTCTGATATCCGGTTTCAACAGAGTATAGAAGTATTTTATTGCTATTAAAACAGTGCAACTGAATTATGTCTTTGAATTAGATAACACTCATTATACCACACTTAGTTCTGACCCTGCAATCTGATTGGCTGAGAAAAGTTCGAGGAGTGCTCTGATCAAAAGCTCTTTAAGTATTACTCCGCCACATACACATACATTAACTTAGCAATGACCCCAGCATCCCAACCCAGCGCCCTGCCTGAAACAGCACTGACTGCCTTCTCAGAGAAATGAAGTCAATACAGCAAAGTAACTGGACTTTGTGTATTTACTGAATAAGTAACTCAGCTTTAGTACCATCAACAACAATTTAATGAATCAGCTTCTACCAGCAGCTAAGATAAGAGTTAAGAGCTGAACTTAACAGATATATGAATTGACCTCCAATCAGCTGTGAGTGGTGTTTAATGAAAGGCTCACCGTTTATACCAGCATCTATACCAGCATCATCAACATCTGAGAAATCAGTATATCCGTTTTAATAGACATGGGCAAGATTATGATGTTTAGAGGTTTTGATTGTTGGTTTCCATTCATTTTCAATTAATTGCCCAGCTTGAGGCAGAGCATCTCTGAAGCAGTAAGGCTTCTGGGATATGGATTGGCGGTCATATCTCAATTCAAATACATCTATGGCAGCTCAGTGTCACATCTTACAGGACTTAAGAAGCCCTCCTATTCTGCACTAATTACTTGTATTAATTGCACCTGTTTGAACTTATGTCTATTAAAGGCAACTGTCCACACTCTCAATCAATCACACTCCAAAGAGCTTTCTAAGGACAATAGGGACAAAATTTTAGACCTCCACAAGGCTGGGATGGGCTACAGGACAATAGGCAAGCAGCTTGGTGAGAAAGCAACAACTGTTGGCACAATTATTAGAAACTGGAAGAGACACAAGATGACTGTCTGGGGCTCCATGCAAGATCTCACTTCATGGGGTAAGGATGATTCAGAGAAAGGTCAGGAGTCAACCCCGATCTATACAGGAGGACTTGATCAATGACCTGAAGAGAGCTGGGACCACAGTCTCAAAGAGAACCATTAGTAACACACTATGCCATCATGGTTCAAAATCATGCAGGACATTCAAGGTCCCCCTGCTCATGCCAGCACATGTCCAGGCCCATTTCAAGTTCGCCAATGACCAGAGGAGGCATGGGAGAAGGTCATGTGGTCAGATGAGACCAAAATAGAGCTTTTTGGTACTCAAGTCCACTCGCCATGTTTGGAGGAAAAAAAATGCTGAGTTGCATCCCAAGAACACCAGACCTACTGTTAAGCATGGGGGTGGAAACATCATGCTTTGGGGCTGTTTTTCTGCAAAGAGGACAGCACGACTAATCCATGTTAAAGGACCTACTGTTAACATCTTGAAGCCAGACACCACAGGACACCTTCAGAGGCCTTGTAGAGCCCATGCCTTGAGGTGCTGTTTTTATGGGAGGTGGAGGCTCAACAGCAAACTTCTGTAATGTTATGACTGATGGTGGTATAGACTACATAGGCTGATTTGACTCAGATTAATAAAAATGCTCAAAAATGTTCAGTATCAGGGTTCTAATAAAATAGGCCTCAACAATTATAAATGCCAGAATTTGTAAGTGATGTCAGAAAATTTCAAGCATGTGTGAGTGCATGAGTCCTCCTCCATACCCACGTTAGTCAATGACAAAGCAGTGACATCACTGCCATCACCTATACCAAGTGTTGGGCACATGAGTTAAACTAAGACTCCTCCATTACCAGGTGCTACAGACAGATAATTAATTACCAAACTTATTTACACTGTTGTTGTTTACACCACCATGTACATTACATTAGCTGTCTTCATTTAATTTGTATGCTTATTTGTGCATTCTGTAATTACAGGCACATTGTCTATATTACCTGTATATTATATTAGAGAGACACGAGTGACTGGAAACAAATTCCTTGTGTGTATCAATAGACTTGGTCAATAAATCTGATTCTGATCAGGTCTAAGCTAGGATGACCAGGTGTCCTCTTTTACGTGGACATGTCCTCTTTTTGAGACTTAAAAAACATGTCCGGGCGGAATTTCACGAACATCTGTGATTTTGTTGTACTCAAGAAGCGTTTTGTTCACAAACTAGTCTCGCCCTCCCCCTATTCTGTTTGGTTCGCTTGAGTGAGATGTTACTATATTAAATGGAGACCCAGCTGAAATCCAAGCCGGTTTCCCTTTAGGCTGCTACAAGCTCATCGATTGGCTCTGCTGTTTCTTGCTAACGTGTGATTGGCCATCGCCACTGTCACTCACTCAAACGCCGGCAGTCCGTTAACGTGTTGAGCGTTTGTTCTGCCTGTGTCATGTCAGCTAGACGTATTTTAATATCAGCGGTTTCATATTAAAATTCATTCATTTACATGCCTCTAAGTGTAACTATTATCAAAATAATTCAGAATTTCTGCTTATTTTTACTAAAAAATTAGGTAAAATTCTGTGTAAATAAGATCTATTGACAATACAGTCCAAACACATGTGTAACACTGGTGATAATGAGCTGAAGTAAAGTTGACTGAAAAGGTTTGGGTGATAATTTTATGCTACATGCTTTTAACAGTTTATTATTTATAAATAATATGTAAAAATGTATTAATATTTTATTAATGATTAATATAATTTTTTATTATTTTATAATTCATAATAACATTTAATAGTTATTATTAGTATATTATTAATAGTAACTAGTAATTATTAATAAAATATAAATCATAATTGATCAATATTTTTTAGTAATTTATTAGTAATTAATAATAAAGCAAGTCTATGAGATGCTAGAACTCAAAAGAAGTTACTGATGCACATTAAATCCTGCATGTTATGTTACTTTGGTCATGTGATGAGGCAGCACATGAGAGCATCGAAGGAAGTGTTATGACTGGACTTGTGGAGGGAGTCAGAAGACGTGGAAGACCAAGAATAACCTGGATGGATAACATCAAGACGTGGACTGGATTATCAGGCTACAAGCAACCAAAGACAGATGGCATTGAAGAGAAATGACTCGTCTGCGCAGCCTACCATCGCCAAGCCATGACGGCGTATGACATGTCATGAATAATAATAAAATTTGTGTTCAAGCACCAAAAAAAAATGTATTTGAACATGTAATACATTATACGCCCCCAACACCCCCCCCCCCCGCTAAGGTGTCCTCTTTTTCATCACCTCAGATCTGGTCACCCTAGTCTAAGCATATTCTGGAAACAATAACACATCTGCTGAAGAATATTACATTAGCTGTAGATGAGTTTCCAGGATGTTTATTGGAAAAATTTCCCCAAAATGAAAACCACTGAATTAATGTTTTTTTTTTATATATGAAAATATGGACTATTAATTTACAGGTGTGACATAGGGATGTAATGCTTACCTGTGACAGCTTTCTCATAGCTTTTTCCAAGGTTGATGAGGTTCCGTAACCCCGGGTTAAACTGTTCCATAACATTCTGGAAAGAAAATTGCAAGTAAACAGTTATTAGCATATTACAAACTAATGAATCTGTGAAATGTGAGGCTGATGTAATCAGCCGCAATCAGACAATGTTGTCTACACTCCATCATATTTGTAATACAGAGTCATTTGCGTGCAACCAATATCAAACCCTGTATTTAATAGAGGTTTAATTTTCAGGTCTGATACGATAATCGATAATTTATATCGGATTGTGGCCAATAGCAGTATTATACTTATAATTTAAACAAATTATTTAAATGTAAATACACTAATAATTTTCACTATATTATGGTCATTGGTGGCTATTACAGAGTTGCAGAGTGGCTAGCAGTGGGGTCTAAAAATACAAGCTAAAAATAGGACACAAAATCCATGTGAGGATGATAACAACATATCATCCATCTGATATGTTGTGATGGGGATTGATGCATGCATAAATAAGCGAGCACACCAGTCAGTTGTAGCAGAGCGTAAAAGGATGATCTGACTGATGTCCAAAAGGGCATAAAATAGGGTACCAGGTGAAGGATGGTAGCATCTCAGAAAACGCTAACGTGGATGTTCTAGAGCTGCTGTGCTGAAGTGAAGGTGTAGACAGAAGGGACTTCTCATAAACTTCTCATTGATGCCAGAGGGAAACAATGACTCCAACGAGTGGTACAGAGCAACTGACGTGCCACATATTCTGATATAACTGTGTATACTTAAATCCATGACTTATACTTAAGATTATTTTAGTCAGTTTCACAAAGAAATGACAGAAGTTTAGTGAATCAGGTCTGAATTAGCTGCCACCTGAGAGTAAATTAAACTATCAGACACATCTGTTGACTCCTGACTATTAAATACTGATTAGAATTTACATTACGGTTCAGCACATGTTTAATATCTCAGGACAGGAGGAGCACAATCAAATGTGTTATTGAGTAATCCACATGGCATTTTCACACTCAGCAGCACATCGTTCTTAGGCCAGAGTCAAACTTCAATTATGTTTTGAAGGAAAATTTATATGCAGAGTAAACTCTCAGACTAGAGGAAACTTTAACCCAGTTAGCCAATCATCAACCACGTTCTGTCTTACACAGCAGAACGGGGGATTTCTGAAAACATTTCCAAGTCATGAGGAGAGAAGTCAATAAATAAAAGAGGGAAGAGGCACAGTCAGAAAGAAAAGGAGATATTTCTGTTCAGGATAATATAATTCTCTATATATTCTATCTGTACTATATCTGCAGATATACGTGTATATAAAAGCATTTATAATAATTACAAGTAATTAGTACAGTATTAGAACATACACTGAACATCCTTAACAGCTGTTAATTATCTTAATATTTGCATATTTATTGATGCATTTATCAACAGTATATGAATAGATAGATAGATATTATATATATACAGTGGTAACCGTACTTACGAGCATCCCTACTAACGAGTATTCCAGGTAACGAGTCGAGATCTCAAAATATTTTTGTTCCAGGTAACGAATAAAATTTCAAGTAACGAGTAGCGTAAATTAGTTCAAGTATGCCAACCGCTAGGGGCGCGGCGGTCGTAGCATCTCCTAGATGCTAGCGTAGAAGAAGAGGTCAGTCATTACCTTTGACCGCTGTCCAGTGAAAGTGAAAGTGCTAGTGAAAGTGACACAAAGACAGCAAAAGGTAGTGAACAAGAAAGTTAGATACATTTTACTTTTACTTTTCATATGATAAGTGTAACCATGCCATACACGTACGCCCGTCCTCCTGTCCTCCTTAGCCGCCAGTCTACACGAGCGCCGCCGTCGTTTTGTTTATGTTTTAAAAACCCATATAAACACATTATTTAGCATATTAAAGTATACTGTATATTGGCCGGGTGACACGGATTAATCAGTTTTACATGTATTCTTATGGGGAAAATGCATCCAGCTAACGAGCTAACCAGCTAACGAGCAAACCAGCTAACGAGCTCGGCTCCTGCATGGATTAAGTATGGTTACCACTGTATATACAATATATATATATATACGTGCATGTGTGTTTGTGTATATCGTGTATATATATATATATATATATATATACATACATTATATTATCAATGCATTTTTATTCTACACACAGGTGGTGCTTAAAAGTTTACGAACCTTTACAAATTTTTTACATTTCCTCATAAATTTGACCAAAGCTTCATCAGATTGTCAGACAATTGCTAAAAGTAAAAAATATTAGGTTAGGTTATTTATTTATCGAGGAAAATGATCTAATATTACATGTCTGTGAATCTTTAGGATTAGCAGATAATTTGAAGGTGAAATTCGAGTCCGGTTTTGTCAATTCAATGACAATTTGTGGTTTGATCATAGTGGCAGCGCCATAGTCGACTGAGCCACTTGTTCTAACACACCTCATTGTCACTGTTTTGGCTAGGGGTGCAGGAAAAAATCGCTTCGAGCTCGAATTGCGTTTCTAACATCAAACGATTCAGAATCGATTCTCGTTTTCAAAAAATCTTTTTTTTTTGGGGGGGTGTGGATGTGCCTTCTCAGCCACCGTAGTGCTAGCCAAAACAAGGAAGCAGCGCGGGCTACGTACAGCCATGCAAGCCAAGCAGCGGTCTTTGAAAGCAACCATTTGGAAACACTTTGGATTTTACCGTCAACCCGGCCGGGTAAGAAAGGGCTTGACATGACTCATGTGATTTGCAGAGATTGCAACGGTAAAGTATTTCGTTCATATTTGAAATAGTAAAAAAAAAAATCGATTTGTGACCCCAAGAATCGATTCTGGACCGATTAGCTCAATTCCCAAAGATTCACAGCCCTAGTTTTGGCATTTTATTTCAGTCTAAAAAAATCCAAAATAGCACTCAACACATTTCCTATACTGATAGTTTCACGGCAGTTCTACTGTGAATTTATTACTACACATGACTTTTTGACCTAATAATGACTTCTACTCAAAGTTACTTTATCAAATTTTAATTTAATTTCATTTATTTTGCGAGGCGAAACTTCGGTGTTCTTTACAGTGACGCCATAGAACATCGGAGCTCTATCCTGGTCCTAGAGATCTACCACCCTGCAGAGTTTAGCTCCTAACACACCTGATCCAGGTACCGAAGACATTCGGTATCATCTGCATAACAGACTCAGGTGTCTTAGATCTGAACTCTCCAGGGTCATAGGACCAGGACCAGTATTGTGCACCCCTGCCAAAGAAGAACCACATTTGGATCCCTGCAGAACCTTTGCAATGGAAGGCCCTTTAAAGAGCTACTTTTGAAAGTCCAAACATGTTTTTGGAAATTGAAAACCACAATGTAAAGGGGTTTTCTTTCTCCAAAATAAAGAAACTTTAGTGTAATTTACTTTGGTACTGTAAACTTTGCTTTCACTGAAAACAGACAAACATTGACAAGTCCACTCTCTGCTGATCCCAGATCTCGATGTTCTACATGGTTAAGAGGTTCAAGAAGTTCGGGCAGACTCTTGAGAAGACTTTTCCAGTGAGTGTGAATTCATGGAATGAGAAGAACATTCCTGTGCACGCTACTTCCTTATCACGACTGGGTTATAACTAATGCAGGGAACAGTCTGAGGACATTTCCTCAGGGATGGAAGTTATGATAAGACTGAAGACTAGGCCACTATCCAGCACTTCAAATCCAGAAAGTAAACGTTTAAATACTTTCTTTGAATTTTTTTTTGTTGCATTTTTTGTGTCTTTTGGTTAAATTAGTTTATGTCTGTAATGTAATTTTAGGCTTATAATGAAACACTAATTGTGACCACTGTGACCAATTAAGAGACCATTTCAAATGTCCACCCCATCCTGCAGACCTAAACCCCACTGAAAACCTCTGGAATGTGACCAAAAGAAAGATGGAGAGTCACAAGCCATCAAACAAAGCCAAAATGCACCAAGAGTGGCATAAGGAGGGCAAACTCAGGGTTATTCCACTAAAAACCGATTTCTGAAGTCTTTAAAAGTTAAAACATTAGTATTAGGTAGGGGTGCAGGAAAAAATCGCTTTGAGCTTGAATCGCGTTTCTAATATTGAACAATTCAGAATCAATTCTCGTTTTCAAAAAATCTATTCTTTTCGCGGGTGTGGATGTGCCTTCTCAGCCACCGTAGTGCTACGCAAAACAAGGAAGTAGCGTGGGCTATGTACAGCCATGCAAGCCAAGCCGCGGTCTTTGAAAGCAACCATTTGGAAACACTTTGGATTTTACCGTCAACCCGGCCCGGGTAAGAAAGGGCTTGACGTGACTCATGTGATTTGCAGAGATTGCAATGGTAAAGTATTTCGTTTGTATTTGAAAGAATCGGGAAAAAATCCATTCGTGACCCCAAGAATCGATTCTGGATCGATTCGCTCGATTCCCAAAGATTCACAGCCCTAGCATTAGGGCTTTAAAAATGAATAATATAAGGGCGCTGAGTGGCTGTCACTATGATCTGAGGACTGCAAGTTCAAATCCCGATCAAGCTGATTGCCATCGGCAGCCAGAGCCCGAGAAAGCAAAATTGGCTTTATTCTCTTGGGGTGGGTAAGAGAATGCCGGGAATTCTTTCCCGAGCACTACTAAGTAATGTCAGCTGTCTCAGGCGTCTGCCAGGCGATCCATCAGAACTGGAGATTTGCACTTTCTTCCGAGTGTATCGGCAGCAGTTCGAAAGAAGGCGGAGCTTGACTTCACATGTATTGGAGGAGGCCTGCGTTAGTCTGTACCCTCCTTCAGTCCGAGACACTATAAGTGATAAGGAGAGTCCTAACAAATGGGCGTGGCTACTAACACATTGGGGAGAAGATTGAGTTTAAAAAATGAATAAAATTAAGACCTTCTTATTTGAAATTTGGGAGAAATGATGTCAGTAGTTTATAGAATAAATCAAAAATGTATAATAAATCAAACATGGATCTATAGTAAAACAAAAGAGACTGAGTTCTTCTATTAGTGTCCACAGCTGTGAAAGCTTAATGTAAAACTAATTTCCTGCATTTTTTTGGCACTTCACGGCTCTTTCAATGGCATGAACTAAGGTTTGTAATTTAACTGTAGGTTTATGTTGAAATTCTACAAACATTTCTGGTCTGTTCTGAATTTGAGGGGGAGGTAAATGTACAGCAGTACACTCACAGGTGTTACTAATACTTCATTCACTTACACTCCTCTTGGTCCACGCCCTTCCCTGTATCAAACACTTCACAGTTAGATACACTGACAGAAGTGTATAAAACACATGCTGACGTTTTCGTAAAACAGGGCGTGTGAGCAGATCCTTATGAAACCTCTTAAGACCTCTCCCTGAGAAAACACCACGTTGACATACACCTCAGTGCCAGTTCATCTTTCGACTGTCTGCAGAAACGAGCTAAGCCCACTTTCAGGGGCATTAAGAAGGAAATATGAAAATACGCAATGTGGCAGCTGGGGATTTATTAAGTGTGGAGTCTGGAGAACGTCTCTGAAGACATTTACACGAGCTTTAACCTTTACGTCTGCTCTCTTCCACCTCTCATTGCTACATCTAGGTGTGTCTTCTTCTGTGGCTTTAGCCTGGGTGGAGCAGTGCATTTTGACATAACGTTAAAGTGAGGTGACTTCAGTAGAGTCACACTTGGCACGGTGATCAAAAAGGACGTGCAGACTAAGGCTGGGGTAATGTTTGCAAGAGAGCACAAGCCTGTTACCAGGAAGCTTCAGATGCCTTCTTATCTGAATTTTCAGTTCTGTAATAAAGACAAATAAACAGGACTAATAAACACCATCTGGAAGTGTTTTTAAACACTGATTATATCCCTGATATGCTCAGAAAAGCATATTGTGACATACTGTCATGTAACGTATCACAATAATGATAAATATGGTCATATTGTTCAGTTCTATGTTCTAATTCTAACTCTACCAGGTGCCTGAATGTAACTGCACATTTAAGGTGGAACAGAGGAATTCAAATAAGAAGCCAACTTCAGTGTCATCCTGATACCTTTTATGCAGTTTGTCTACAGTTCTCCAGCTCTTTTACTGACATTTAGATGCTAGATAACCATTTTATTTTCATTTTGGGATATTACGTCATTATTTTGAGATAACTCATTAGGTTAAGACACTTCGTCTTTATTTTGAGATAATAAGGCATTATTTTGAGATACTAAATCATTATTTTGAGATGCTACCATTAGTTTGAGACACTAAGTCGTTAATTTGAGATAAGTCATTATTCTAAGATAAAAAAGTATGATTTTGAGATACTAAGTCATTATTTTGAGATATACTAAGTCATTACACTTGAGATATTAAGTCAATATTTTGAGATACTAAGTCATTACGTTTGAGATACTAAGTCATTAAATTTGAGAGACTAAGTCATTACGTTTGAGATACTAAGTCATTAATTTTGAGATACTAAGTCATTAAATTTGAGATACTAAGTAATTAGTTTGAGAAACTAAGTCATTAAGTTTGAGATACTGTCATTATTTTGAGATACTAAGTCATTACCCTTTAGATACAAAGTCATTATTTTCAGATACTAAGTCATTATTTTGAGATAATAAGTCATTACCCTTGATATGTCATTAATTTGAGATAACTCATTATTTTGCTACACTAAATCATGTTTTTAAGATACTAAGTCATTACGTTTGAGATACTAAGTCATTAAATTTGAGAGACTAAGTCATTACGTTTGAGATACTAAGTCATTAATTTTGATATACTAAGTCATTAAATTTGAGATACTAAGTAATTAGTTTGAGAAACTAAGTCATTAAGTTTGAGATACTGTCATTATTTTGAGATACTAAGTCATTACCCTTTAGATACAAAGTCATTATTTTCAGATACTAAGTCATTATTTTGAGATAATAAGTCATTACCCTTGATATGTCATTAATTTGAGATAACTCA
>BRDA01014288.1:51670-61879 GCA_036984385.1 Crenuchus spilurus | reverse complement strand
ACCAAGAATAACCTGGATGGATAACATCAAGACGTGGACTGGATTATCAGGAGCTAGCCTGCTACAGAGACAGATGGCATTGGAGAGAAGTGACTCGTCTGTGCAGCCTACCATCGCGAAGCGATGATGGTGTATGATATGACAGATAATTCATGCATATACAGTGTCCTTAATCTTTATAAAAATGTCATTTACATCAGTAAGCAGAGAGAAAACAGTTATGATTTCAGAGCTTTATTGAAGTCGCCACCTCCCCATATGAAAGTGTACATGTATAAAAGAATAAATACCTTCTGTTGATGTATGAAAAAATTTGCACTCAAAGTAGACCTCGTAACACTAAAGGGCGGTAGTGTTCAGCTTCAACATTTCTCATCTCAAGCCTTTACTTTTTTATATTACAATAGAGGCAGGCAGCATTTGCTTGTTTCTTTTAATCCACATTCTAGCTCATTCACATTTGTACCCATAAATCCATTCTGTGGATGCTAAAATACATTCTGGACGTTTTTTATTTTAAAATGTATTTAACATGGTGAATGTGTGCACCGATTTAAACAATGCTTATTCAAAGAATAGCTGTCAACAATGAATGAAAAGTGCCACTAATTTGCCTTACGCTAAGCTTTCATTCATTTGGTGGCTATTTCTTTAATGAACTAATTAAAAAAAAAAAAAAAAAAAAAAAAAAAAAGGAAGAGGTAACCACAATTGTAGTCCAGAAAACCTCAGCTCCCATTATCTGATCAGACTGGACAGGAGAGAATCTGATTAGTGCTAGACTGAAAATATGGTCATGTTATTAAAGGAATAATTCATAAACTAAATCAAATAGCCACCAATTAGCATTATTTTGGCAGCATGCTAACCAGTGGAAACGGTCATTAATCAGCCAGATTAGCATGTTTGTGCTACTGTATAAACTTTGACTTTAGTGGATGAATGAGGCAAATAAATCTAAAGTTGAAATTAAAAGTCGACTTTAGAGTGCAAACTGTGACCCAGAGTGGTATATCTGATTTGGTATTCTACAAATCAGGATCTCACGGTTAGTTATTAGATGGTGTTAGCTTTGTAGCTTCAGCAAAACGTACATAGTAAATGTCATCAAATATGAACAACCAGTTTAACAGAAGTGTATATCTGAATTTTGAATGAACTGTCACTTTAGAGCTGAAGTCAAGCCTGTCCAATAGGTCAAATATTGCTTCTGGACAAGTTTAACTCTCAGGGAGCTCAATCGTGGTCCTGGAAAGCTACCACCCTCCAGCACACTGGATATCTAGATAACCCTGAAGGTCTTCATTGCCTGTATCAGGTGTGTTAGGTTAAGGTGTGGCTCTCCAGGACCAGGGTTGGTGGTTACTTCTAGCTTTAGTGAAATCCTGCTTTATTAAATAGCCCTCAGGATGGTGGGGAGGATGGAGATTGGTTGTATTCTGATTGGCTCTTTAGATGAGGTCGGCCACATTCATGGGCATTTCCTCCACGGTGGTGTTGTAGAAGGTTTCGATGTCACGGAGTGTTCGCTTGTCTTCCTCAGTCACCATGTTAATGGCCACACCCTTCCTGCCAAAACGGCCTCCTCTACCAATCCTGCCATCACAAGATAAAATTTATACTGATTTATCAGCTCAACAGCAGAGCGCACATTAAACTGATCGCCTGGTATATTTTAATACATAATAAGCAGCAGTAGTGAATGAAGCCCAGGGATTTTTAGCGTAAGGTTTTACCTGTGAATGTAGTTCTCCCGGTTGGTCGGCAAGTCATAGTTGATGACCAGAGAAACCTGCTGAACATCAATTCCTCTGGCCTACAAAACACAAAGTATAAACAATTAAGTTTATTAAATCCAGTTAGCTGGACCCGAATGTTTATTTTTATATTTTTTTATTTTGTGGGTCCGATAACACTACTGCACTTTACAAGAAGGGTCAGAGCAGACTACTTGCTCAGAAAGCTGAAGGCTTTCAGAGTGCAGGGACCACTCATGAAGACTTTTTATGATGCAGTAGTGGCATCAGCAATCTTTTATGGAGTTGTCTGCTGGGGCTGCAACATGTCCGCCACAGACGGGAAGAGATTAGACAAACTGATTTGAAGGGCTCACTCAGTACTGGGATGTTCACTAGACCCAGTGCAGGTGGTGGGAGAAAGGAGGATCTTGGCCAAGCTAACATCCATGATGGAGAATGTCTCACCCCATGTACAAGCTCCTGACAGCACTGGGCAGTTCATTCAGTGTCCAGGTGCTTCACCTGAAGTGTGTGAAGGAGGGCCACTGTAGGTCCTTCCTTCTTACTGTGGTTAGACTTTACAACCAAAACTGCTCACTGTAGACAACTCATAACCAATAACCCTTAACCTTTAAACCTCACCCATAGCCTCAACTTCAGTGATGTAAATATCTGACTGAAAATATTCTGGACAACATACATATGTAATGTCCAATATTCATTACAATCCTGTGAAGTGCAATGTACAGTGTTATTTACATAAAGTGCAGCAAGTAATCACAGGTAAATAAACCACATTTTGATTGGGGGAAACAAGGCAGCCACCTCAAACACATCCGACAACAGCCATCACACTGTAGTTTTTTGCTTCATGATGCAAGCTGAGATCCGAGTTACAAGCAAGCTTACACCACCTGCCACTAGGTGGCACAGTGAGCGTTCAATTCACTTGGCTATATTGCCATGCAAGCATCTCATCACTGTTGCCATTTTATTTATTTTGGAAAATGTCTTCATTTTAATTACAGGTCTTAAAGTGAGTACCAAGATCAGTGCTGAAAAAAAGGATGTCTAAAAACTTGGTTTCTTGAGTACGAGTCAAAGAACACGTTTTTCACTAGACACGCTATGACCAGGCATAGTCAGTCAGTGAGTGTACACAACAATAAATCGATCATTTTTAAACCAAATGATCTTGAATGTCCTTGGATATAAAGCACAAAATCAGAAAAACATGAGCGAGGATAGGTCTCCTCCACCTAAGCCAACATATCTGATCTTCAAGGTAAATTAACTTAAACCAGTTTATTTCTATACATTGTCTTTTATGTACTTTTTTTATACATTTATTTATACAGTACATTTTTCTTATTTAAAAACATTGTATAACAGTGTTAATTTTGACAGGTGATTTTGATTTAGTTTTAGTCTTAGTCTTCTGACTAAAATGCATATTAGTTTTAGTCATATTTTAGTCATTTAGTTATTGTTAGTTTTAGTCGACGAAAACTGAAAACATTTTAGTCTAGTTTTAGTCAATTAAATGTTTAAAATATTTAATCTAATTTTAGTTGTATTTTTTAGTTATACTATTTTAAATTAGAGCTATTTTAGACTGCTTACTGTTATTTTAATAAAACAGTTAAATTTTTGTTACATTTAATAACACAATGACATCAGATATTGTGGAAGAAAGTTGGCCCATTTTTCTTTTTCTAAAACACGTTTATTTAACTTTTACATGACAAAATGTAATATGCGAATACAATTTGGTATCATCGTGACTAAACACACACATTAACAGCAATCCCTTCACAGCCTCTTAAAAACCAGAAATTATTTATATCTGCGTAAATATCCAGTATAACCAACAACAGACACACGAGAGAAGTCTGTCCTCTGAGCTTTCTGTCACAAACGATAAAGGATAGATTAAGAGGAAAGAGATGGGTTTATCAGGTGTGCTTTCCTTTCTTTTACTCGAGGCTGTATGTGTGTCTTATGGCTCCAGTTAGATGTGTTTGTGATCTATTTAATCTAAACACCTAAAATAATGATAACAGATTACACATTTCCCCTTTATACACTGAAACATTCAAAAATGAAACATCAGATATAGATAATCATCACAGTTAGCGAACTAGCTAGCTACATTACATTAGCTTACCTTTTTGTAAAGCTCGTGGTGGTGAGAACTGAGGACCTCTTGAGGTTTGTAGTGGTTTTCAGTTATTTTACATCCACAAACTTTGCTCTGTTTTGTTTTGTGTGGCAGCGTTTTGTTTTGTGTGGCAGCGAAAGTGAAATTACTCCATAAATCGCTTCTTATTTTCCGTCCAAGCTGCGGCTGTGACGTCAGCACGTTGTGTTAAGCTTCAGCAGTGTGACAGGAACTTAACGTGCTTTGAGGAAGTCAGACTTTGGAAGGCAGGTTTATTTTAAAAAGCGGATTACTGGACAAAAACATTATTTTAGTCATTCTGTGACATTTTTGTTTCATTTTTATTCGTCGACGAAAAAAAGTCTAATACGTTTAGTCATAGTTTTCGTTTTAAAATATGAGTTTTTATTTAGTTTTCGTCTCGTTTTCGTCGTGAAAAAATGGTCGTCAACTAATTTTTCGTCATAATTATCGTTAACGAAATTAACACTGATAATGTGTGGGGGTTTTTAGGGGGCTGGAATGGATTAATAGCATTTCAATTAACTTTAAATGGGAAATTTAATTTGATATACAAGCAAACAGAGTTAAGAGGTCAGTCACAATGAATTAAGCTCATAAATCAAGGTTCCACTGTATGTCTATTGCAAACAAAAGCGAAAAGTCCATGGTTTGGATGAGAAACATCCTTGATGTTTCTCACCCTGCCGAGTCAGCTTGATTATGGTGTTGGAGCCATAAACAGGAACACAACCTTGTGGAACACCGGCGTTCACGGTGATGGAGGAGAAGGTGTCTAACTTAAGACTGGGGTCTGTCAGTCAGGAAGTTTAAAATCCAGTTGCAGAGAGATGTGCTGACACCAAGCTGACTGAGCTCATAGATAATTCATTATTAATTAATGAATTTCCCCATTGGGGATTAATAAAGTATCTATCTAGATAAGTTTGGAGAGGATCATCGTGTTGAAAGCTGAACTGAAATGAATAAAAAGCATTTGTGACCATCTAGATGGGTCAGATCCATAAAGCATTGTGGAAATGGCATCTTCAAGTTGACCTGTTGCTGCAGTAAGCTAACTGATGTGGGTCCAGTGTAGCAGACAAGCAGAATTTGAAGTGATAAAGAGCAAGTCTTTCAAAGCGCTTTGAGATGATTGTGGTGAGACGGGGTGGAAGTCATTCAGAGCTGAATCAGTTGAACGCTTTGGCACTGGTACCCCATCTGGTCCAGCTGCTTTGTGTGCGTTCACCCTGCTCAGCATATGGCAATTGTCTGTGGTGGAAAGTGAGAGTGGATGATCATGGAGGGCTGAAGGATTTGTTTGAGGTGGCCGCCTTGTTTCCCCCGATCAAAATGTGGTTACACCAATTATGGTTACATGTGCAGTAAATTTTTAAAAATCATACATTGTGATTTCCTGATTTTTTCTTTTAGATTGTCTCTCACAGTGGACATGCACCTAACAAATTTCAGACCCCTCCATGATTTCTAAGGGGGAGAACCTGCAGCCGCAACGTGTTCAAATACTTATTTTCCTCACTGTAAATACGGTGGTAAATTAACACTAAATTGCAGTAACTGAAGAGACGCAATGTTGTGATGCCATCAATATCCACCCTGAAACCTTTGTTTATAAACATGAAATTTTTCTATACACAGCCCAAGTGTGTTGGCTGTTAAATTGTGGAGTTAGATATGAAGCCCACCCACCATGGAGAACAGCCCCTTATTATACCATACACCATTACTCCCCATAAGCACTAGGGGGTGCTAAAAAGACAGGTAGTTCTGGAGGCTTGTGGGCAGCACAGTGGTATACTGTGGTTATTAAAACTAAACTATGGACACATCCATTCCCAAATGGCATGAAAGAAGGGGGATTTTGACAGACTGTTGTTCACATGATCTCATCTGACACTAATGTGAACTGCAGACACACAAAACAACAGCAACATCATGTTGTGATTGTGTTTGACCAATCATTAGTCTGTATTACTTCTGTTTAGTATACTCTGTGCCCTAGTGACTAGAGTAACTGGATTCTGAACAAGTACACAGGTACATCAGTTTCACTTGGCAGTGGAAATGATCAAAGCGTTTAATCATGGATTTATAACTTCATGATTATTCAGTTACATCCATATTTCCAAGAAGTCAACATGTGGATTTATTCCACCATAGAAGCTGAGAAATTCCGATGGAGCTTCGTGTATCCAGTCCAGGGTTCATACATCTTTTACAAGGTAAAATTCAAGCACTTTCAAAGCCAATTTTCAAGTTTTTCCAGCACCTTTCAGTTGTGGTAAATTAATGATAACGGTGATCTCTCAAAACTGCTATTCAGCGATAATCAATATATCGCAAAACTATTCTCTACACTTCACAGTGACTACACTACTGAGAAAAAAAAAACAAAAAACTTCTGAATACTTCTTTACAGGAGGCTACTCATGGGTTATTTCCTCGGCTTATCCATGGCTTGTATTTGACGTTTTTCAGACAACACTCGTTAAAATGGCAACCTCCCGGCATTAACGGTGTCATTTTCACTGACTGCGAGGGGACGAGGGAAACAAAAACAGGCTGACACATAGCAGCCTCACACAAGCTGCTAGCTAAGGCAGCTTCCCATCAAGCTATTGCTGTTATCACCGGCTCAGTACGTCTGCGAGGGAACACAGCACAGACTGGAAGCTAGCAGGATTCAAACGAACTCCCTGAATCACCTGGGAGTCGACTCCCCTTCAAAGCCACTTTTCTTTATTTCACTCGCTTTTCCTTTCTTTATAATGCTATAGAATAAAGTTATTAAAATTTAAATTTAGCAGTATTTAAAAAAAACAAGTGGTAAAACTATGTGGCATCTGGGGGCAAAAAGAGTGGGTTCTTCGTGAGCCAGCTGCTTTTGGATTACAAAAAAGAACCAAAATTTGTTGTCACACATACATGGAGGCGCACAAAGCCTTTTATTTTACACTCTGCAATTGTTTCTTTAAGCGAACGTATTTAGTCAGATAGTTATTTATTGTAAAGTAAATGCAGTTAGAATTTCAAGCATTTTCAAGCAAACAGAAAACAGAATGTTAAAATTCAAGCATTTCCCAGGATTTCAAGCACCCACACAAACCCTGCCAGTCCATCTAATATTTGACTAGACTCAAACCAGAAACATACCCAAGTACATAAATGCAATTCACATAAATGTCCAGTCTCACTGTATTCAGTCTACATTCTTATATTAGTGACTTTACACTTCGGTACTCTAATGGGTGACTGTGTACAATGTGTAAACAATGGCCTGAAAAGGCCAAAAGAGAACAGACTGTCAATTTGAATTAATATAGTCTATGCTGTAATTGTTAAAACCCAACAACTCTTGCAGCAGCACTCAATGCAGCTTGATTGAATAGACATTTCTTAATGACAAAGCATGAAAAGGTTGCATTTCTCAAAGCTTGGTTTGCTCATCAACTGGCAAGTGTGCACACATACTGTGCTAAAAGCCAGAGTATGAGTGTTGGTTTATAGAAGCACTCACCAGCAGATCAGTGGTAATGAGAACTCTGCTGGACCCAGAGCGAAATTCCCTCATGATCAAGTCTCGATCCTTTTGGTCCATATCACCATGCTGAGAAGACAGATTTGTAAGTAACTTGACATGCTGTAACTTCTATCATAACATCCTGTACCATCACAAAGAGGCCACAATTATGTATGCTTAGAAAAACTACAAAATGATGGCTTTTCTTCAGCATTTTAGATTTGTAATTTAAGCATGAAAAGAAGGATTTAAAAATGAGAGATCAACTGCTTGCCACTGTGCAGTTTATAGATACTGTATACTTGTTTATGGGTTGTAGATAACTATTCTAAATCAGTTTAGAATGTGCATTTTTAGAAGTACCATTATACTGACCGACAGAAAAACATCACAATGGAAATTCACAATAATACTATAACAGCTCACTAATAATTCAACCAAAGTACTGTTCACATTACTAAAGAGACAATCACTCTTGTTCAGCCTTAAATGTATAGTCCAAATGTTCCCTACACATTTAACTGTAGTATGTGTATGAATTTTAATACATATTAAGACTGTTACTACAGATGTATTTCCATACATTGAGCATTTTCTTGTGAAACAGAGCATCTGCCATGAAATCTGTAAAAATTCTACATTTAAGAGGTTTGTATCTTAAATACAGGTCCTGAAATCATCAGACATTCTTTAATGTTTTAGATTCACAATCTTGAGAGCTGAAATATTAGAAGCCCTAAAGCTCTGAAACCGACTCCAAAGCTGAACTATTCCACAGGTTTCCAAGTTTGAGTGAACAGTCTCCCACAGTAACATGATGCTACATTGCCGCCATTACACTTCCTGAGAGCTCTTCACCCACAGATAACTATCGGATAAGTGGAATGACTCTAGAACGTGGACAGTGTGTGTTGGGGAAAGGCTCTTTATGAATTAAACTGTAATGCAGGGTTCTAGACTGCAGTCAATGTTCATGCTAAGTTTTATTTAATTACAGACATGAAAACAATTATAAAAATCTGTGATTGAGAAACTAGGTCTGTAAAATTATGGAAAATTTAAGTGTCTGTGATTACAAACACAGCCTTCCTCGCCTTTGGCTGAGAGATTCGATACACATTTATTTCTCAGTCAGCTGCACCTATTTTGTGCCTATAGAATAAATTACAGTCTAGTTCAAGGGATGGAGGCAATTGCAACATTTGTCTGTGATAAAGTGAATGCTGCTTTAGTTCTTACCAGAGCAGAAACAGTGAAGTCTCGAGCATGCATTTTCTCAGTGAGCCAGTCCACCTTTCGGCGAGTGTTAATAAAGATCACAGCCTGGGTGATGGTCAGAGTCTCGTACAGGTCACAAAGAGTGTCCAGCTTCCACTCCTAACAGCATTCAAAAGGTTAAGACAGTAACAGTGAGTATAACAAGACCTGTAATAACAGCAGTAGTAAAAAAAAAAAACAAGGTCTACGGGTGAAGGAAGCATTGCAAAAATTAAACTTAAGGTAAATATGCATCACAGTTGTTTGAGGTTTGTGATGGAACAAAACATGAGGAAAAAAAAAAAAGTAAAGTTTTAAAGATGCACCAAATATTGCATTTGAGTGATATAGTAACTAATAATAACAGACTGTGGAAAATACTGATATCACACTGATAATTTAAACTTTTAATGTAAATAATGTAATGTAAGATTCACACTACGTTAAATCCATCTGTGGCCATTACAGGAAGTTTCAAAGTGACCAGCAGAGGATGCCGTGGGGTCTGGAAGAAGGAAAATTCCCCACTGTATAAAATAAACATAGGAGAGTATTATCAGTGGGAAGTATCAGCAAAAATTTCAAAACAGGGCCGATAATTTTTCCAGTCATACCAAGCAATATATTGGCTACTGATATATTGTGCATCCTTATTTATAATTTGTGAATTTCAGAACCAAACCAACCTCTTTTTCCACGTTGATGTAGAACTGACGGATTCCCTCCAGAGTCAGCTCGTCTTTCTTCACCAGAATTCGTATCGGATCACGCATGAACTTCGTGGTGACCTCCAGAACCTCCACAGGCATGGTGGCAGATAACAGCACCACCTACAGGTCAAACAGAAATACTGGTAATGGAGAGCTTCTCATGAAGTGAAACACAGGTCATGTTTATAAGTGCAATAATATGCAAATGTGCAAGAAAAACAAGCATACAAAATTACAGAAGTATTTTAAAATTTGACAATAATAATCTTTATCGGTATTTTGATACACAAGAACTTTGGATTAAAGGAAAAAGTGGAAAAAAATGTATCAGCTACAGTTAACATCCTTCTGTAGCTTTACATGAACATATGCCTGTTGCATCATTTGTGTACATGTTTAACAGTACTATATAAGTAACTGTTGCATGTTCCATTAGTTAGTAAGAAATAAAAGGTTTAACCAATCATAAATATCACTGATCATTTTTCAGATCAGTGTTGGTGACAAATTTGCCTTCCATTTATTAATAGGCAAAATAAAAGAATGTTAAAAGAAATTAAAGCACTAAAATTTGTCCATGATTTTATATGAAAACATTCAGTATGTTAAAACAAAATAAGTCAATTTGTTAACATGCAATGAGGTATGATGGCATTCTTCATTTGAACAATGGTGAATGTAAAATAGCCTTGAATATGATCAAAATTTTCCACATAAAAAAGCAGACTTGAGATTATAACTTCAGGTTCTTTTTTTAAATGAGAATGTCTAGCCTGGAGAAAGGACATACTTCTTTGC
>BRDA01014288.1:39268-51570 GCA_036984385.1 Crenuchus spilurus | reverse complement strand
GCGAGGCTGGAATGGTTTGGTGAGCTTCTTTACTATCTGGAATACAGGTCTGCTGTTGCCTTTCTTTGCATTTTCTTCCAGCTCACTGCACAATGTGTCCAACTCAGCTTGCTTATCTCTTAATCATCATCATAATAATTATCATAATAATAAATAATAATGTAATAGTTCAAACAGGAAATATGTTAAATTTTTTAAACTGCAAATAATCCAAGTAAAACAAACTCAATTCAATATCAGCAGAACTCATTCATAAACAGGCAAAAAGCTACCTAGCCATGCATTAAACACCAATCAGCCTGAAAAGTGTTTCCTGTTCTGACCTGTGTGCTACTAGGAAGCTTCTGGAAGATCTCGTAGATCTGGTCCTTAAAGCCACGACTCAGCATCTCATCAGCCTCGTCCAACACAAACATTTTAATGCTTTTGGAAGCTGTGAAAGAAACAGAAGCAGACTTGATTAAACACAGTTTACTTAAAAGGTTCATATAAAGGAAAATCTGATTTTCCTCGCTCTAATGTCTTGAAATTAAACTACAAAATCAGCCCTGCAGATTTTTTTTTGTGATATCTATAAAAACATTTTGGACATTTTCATATGTTTGACCTAGCAGTTCAGCCCCGTAAACTTGTCCTCAAGAAGTAAACTATTCAAAATATTTTGAACAGATCAATCAATGTTATAAATAATCCAGAGTTGTAAATGTATGGCCAATAGTCCAGGAGACTAAACAAACTTGACAAAAGTATTTTTTATTTAATGTCCACAAATGTCTGACTGAGAAACAAAAGCAAAAGACAGAAAAGCAAAATTTTCTTATATTAATATTTGTTAAAATCCACCAGACGACGACCAAACTACATCTTTTCTCCATGTATTATTGAGATTATCCAAGTCTCTGTAATTTGGCAGAGATGGATCAAAAAGAATGAGGAACTCTGACACCACAATATACTTTTCTACTTGAATGTTTGAACATTCATGTTCAATTGAACAAATGTTGGAATATGGATATAATGTTTTATAAATTGTATTGTGGACACATCGCATAAACACCAGCTATCTCCCAATTATGGGCCGATTCATTTGCATAAAATTTGGCCCTGTTGAGTTTCCCACCTCACCGCATCCCTTAGACTCAATGCGTCAGACCCATCATGCACAGGTCACAGGGGTCAACAGCAACTAGTGGTAGGATATTCCAGCGTTAATGGTCAGACAAAAGTGAACAGTGCTAATGTTATACTCAAAGCTTTTTTTGTAAATGGGGTTTGCGGTTTGTTTGTTTTTTTAACCTACCAGTCTTTCTAATTCATAACCTTATTTTGACTATAAATTGGCCTTTATGTTAAAAACATGGAAAATAAAATGACACATACAGAGGAATTTACGGCTCAGCATGTCAAAAACCCGACCCGGTGTTCCCACAACGATGTGCGGAGCCTCCGCCTGCAGCTTTGCCACTTCATTACGTACATTAGTCCCCCCAATACAGGCATGACATGTAGCACCCATATAATCTCCCAGAGCCATCACCACCTTCTGGATCTGTAAAACAGATTTAAAAGCATGAAAATCTATACATAATTCAAATACAGACATTTTTATATATGACTCCCAAGTAAAACAACCTGACTGATTAGTTTGACATTGTCCTTTTTTGGCTAATTTAACTAACTGCAGCACCAATGTAGAAGTGGAACAAACAACACCTACTGTCCGATGTATTGTCCATAAAGTGTGATATTTGTAGTGTGAAAAATTACAAAGATGCAGCTCTTACTCACAGCTTAGATTAAATAAGCATAGTTTAGTATCTGAACATTAAATAGTGCTATGAGTTTTAAACTTGTCAAAAAAACACTAAAGTAATTAAAAGGACAATGGTCAAAAATCATGCTTAGTTTTCCCTTAGATTAGACAATGTTGAATATACTGGGCATTCATCTCGCTTAATGGATAAGATTTCACAGTAAACCCCTTTTAGCGCCCTAGTCTAGACAGTGTGTTGTGGTTCTGACCTGCTGGGCGAGTTCTCGGGTTGGTGCCAGAACCAGAGCCTGTGTGCCCCTCAGCTCTGTGTCCAACTGCTGCAGGATAGAAATTGCAAACGTAGCAGTTTTACCTGTTCCAGACTGAGCCTGCGCAATCACATCATAACCTAAAAAACACCAAATATTAAAAGACATAAGAACCAATAATAGGATATTCCAGATAACAGATACTAATCAGTTACACCAACAGGTCACTCAGATACTGTATGTAGTGTTTCCTTAACCAATATCTGAAATGTGCTCTTACCCTTGATACAAGGGAGGATGGCCCTCTGCTGGATGGCTGAAGGCTTCTCAAAACCATAAGCATAGATTCCCCTGAGAAGAGTCTCACGCAGGTTCATGTCATCAAAACTGTCCACGATCTCATGCCAGTTACTCTAAATAAAGAAAAGCCACAATCTTTATGGAAGAAAGGTTCAGCCCTGACAAACGACTGTGAAAGGTTACAGTTGACTGAAAATATGACTGCTGAATATTTGTGCATTTAGCTAGACAGTCTGTACCAAAGAGATACACTGCAAGCACAACTCAAATTAGAATACTTCTGTATCAATCAGATCAGAGATACCAGCAAAGTGAATGAAACCAACAGAAAGTAATAAAACAAATGGCTCACCTCAATGACTCCATCTGGCTCCATACCTTCGGGCCCATTGTCCCGCTCCTTGCTTCTGTGCATCATAAACATTAGTTAATATTAAATAACCCATTGCATCAGTGAGTTGATTGAAAACTGCATATACATATATACACAGCGACTCTCCAAAAATCAGAATGATTAAATTTGTGTTCATAATTTAATTCAAAAATTTTCACTTAGTTACATTTCATATCTTGTTTGTTTTAATGTTGATACCGTTTGAATATATATTGAATAGTAAGTTACTCACATTCCAGCATTTGAGATTTTGGATTTCAGATCGTTATGATTTATAAGCAGAGATGTATAGTAACGAAGTAGAACTACTTCACTATTGTACTTAAGTACTAAAATGCTGTATCTGTACTTTACTGGAGTATTATTTTCTTCTCCTACTTCCACTTTTACTTCACTACATATTTTCCATTAGTTTAATACTATTACTCAGATAAATTTTTTAATTTGCTGTATAGTTACTCGTTACAATTATAGGTAGATGGCGCCGTCACCAGGTCAAGCGATCAGGCGGTCTCATGAGAAAACTGCGCATTCTCCGGTCACGTCCTGCCTTTTACTCTGAGCCTGCCTTCACTTTAGCTTCGCAAGTCGAGATGGAAGAGCTAGCAACACCTCCTTCACCACTTTCAGCACCACCTACTTCATCACTTTCAGCACCTTCCATACAGAGTGATCATGGCAGTGAGGGTGAGGAAGGAGACTGTGAGAATGAGTTGTCTGTCAAACACACCCCTCCAGCATCAGCAGCCTGTGAGAGGCTTTTTAGCATTGCAGGATTAGTCTTTAGCCCTAGAAGAGCAAGACTGAATGCATTCAATTTTGAAAACCAACCAAAAAATAAACAAAAGATTTCTGGATTCCTTAATATGACTGCTTTATGCATACTAGTTCAAGAAGAGAGTTAGCCGTTGACGGGAAAAAAGCACAAGCAGCTTTAAAGGGGAAAGTGACATAGTTCATCATTAGTTTTTTGTTTAAGAAGTGTTGAGCCCAGTTTTTTAAGTTGCTTCTTGTTTTTACATACATAACACTTGTATTTGTGGTCTTTGACAGCTTTAAGTTATATATAAACAATTTGATAATCAAACTTTGACTGCTTTCTTTAATTAATACAAAACACAATACTTGTACTTTTTACTTTCAGTACTTGAGTAATCATTTTTAGAATAAACTACTTGCAATATTTAAGTACAAAAAAAATGCTGAATACGTCTGTACTTCCACTTAAGTATAGTTTTTAAAGAACACTTCAACTACTACTCAAGTCAATTTTTTGAGTGTACTTGTACTTTTACTCAAGTATGGATCTCTAATACTTCATACATGTCTGTTTATAAGCCATACTGATCAACATTAAAACAAAAAAAAGGCTTGAAATGTCACTTTATGTATATAATGAATATAAAACGCAGTTTAGCATTTGAACTGAACACACACAAGGGTGAGTCAAAAATGATCTGCACTCTGGCTGTATAATTTATTTTAATCAGTTTCCAGAAAAAAATAAATACATGATTTTAACATAACCTTTTTTTCAAAACACATTTTGTCCATCTATCCAACCAGCTTCAGTATTTTTGGACAAATGTTTTCAGCTGAGCTGTCAGCTACTAATGCACTGCTGTCTTCACCTTGATCACACGTGAATCTCCATCCTTTTATGGCTTCTTAAGGAACCAAGAAACCCGACAATATTCCAGCTGATGGCTGACTTCTGAACTTTTACTTGATTGGTGAATAAGGATGTTTTCATTCCATACTCTGCTGTTTACTTTCAGGCTCGTGGTGATGAATCCATGTCTTGTCCTCAGAAAAGATTTTCAAGGAACTTTCACCTTCCTTAGTCTCGTTCCATATTGTTTGCAGATGTCCAAATGCATTTTCAAAGAATTACTCTTCTTTGGTGCAAATCAGTGGGTGGGGCACCCATTTTTTCTTACAATGTAGTCATAAATGGACTGAAATAACACATTCAAACCTGCACGGCTGATAAAACATTTTGGCACACGCTCATATATGCAGTCATACCAGAATTTCACCACCTCTGGTTTGGAATGAACTAAGCCGAGGACGTCACACATGACACGTGACGGTGTTTGCTGCATTTATAAATGCTGAGCACAACAGTCAGTTGTAGCAGTGTAAAACCATCATTGACAAAGGTCAGGATTTGACTGATGTCCAAAAGGGCATGATAACAGCGTACCGGGCGAACGTAGAACTCACTAACTTTGTGGGATAGTCTAGAACCCCCTGATACATAGTCTCCCAACAGCATAACAAATGGTGCCACCTAATGAGAGGAGCGACAACTCCAGCTAGTGGTACACAGCAATCAACAGACCATATCGAGCGAGTTAACCTCCATAACGAACACAGGAGCAACAATGAAAGTTTCAGGGACCACCACTGACACTGAGCCAATGTTTGTTATTCACACAGGTATTTGGTCATAACGTTCCGGTATGGCAGATTCAGTGGTGAGCCTCTAGAGGCGCTGTAACAGTGAGCCTAATCAAGAACTTTCACTTCACACTAGCTTTAGGATATTATTTGCATTCAGTATTTATATTACAGCTTTTAATTTATTATTTGGGTTAACATTTAGATTATAGAACTCATGTTTACAGCTGTAATGACATTAGAAGCCAGTAAAAGTCAAAATATTTGGATTCATTTGCAGACGTTTTTCTCTTCATAAATCAGTAAAATTAGGTTATTTTGTTCCGTTAACTGTCGTGATATACAGCAGAGACCCTCTGTATATAAACAGTGCCAATACTGAACATTTTACTTTGATGTAGATGTGAAAATTTGCAACATTTACAGATTAATCCCGTTAGCTTTGATGGCTAACTGCTGTCTCCCTCCCGCCGCTAAGCTAAGCTAACCTATCCCTTTATCTTCTTTACTTATTACTAAAACAGAAAAGACGGAGGTAAATCAACACAATCTTTATACAAAATGTCAAAGTGTCTGTCAGAAAACACACAGTGTGTACATAAACGCGTTAGACTTTCCTACCTCTCCTCATAACCTGCAGACATTATGACAAAAGGCAAAACTCGCCGCGAAATCGGTTTATATACTTCTACGTCACACTCTATACTCGCGCTTCTGATTGGAATAGACAACCATCATTTTTGAGTCATCCCGCCCTAGCTCACTTCTTATTGGCCAAAAATCCGCTCAGTTGCTGATCGCCGTCTGTGTCATTACATATGAAAGACGTAGGGGGAAAAGGAAGGGCTTAATCCATAACCACCTTCCATTTAGTTATCCGATTGGACACAAATATGAGCAGATCCAAATCCTGATTGGACAATTTCGCTGACCCAATAGAAGACGTTTCTGACTCCAAAAATTCTGTAATCTATGCTAAAATATTAAAAGGGCTTTAGAAAGAATCGTGATTTTTATGTAAACACTCGAAAAGATAAATATTTGGTATTATAAAATTAATTTCAAATTAAACATTTCTTAGAAAATACTAGTGCATCTCCAAAAATTCTGTCCTGAAAAAATAAGTCATATATTTTATATTAATTACACATATTTCAAGCCTTTTCAAGTTTTAATGTTGAAAGGTGTGTTACTGTTTGTGTAATGAATGTAAAATATGATGGGATATGACCTTTTGTATTGAAGTTATGATCAAAAATGAACTTCCATCATATTAAAAATGAATAAAAAATCATTTTACTATAAAAAGAAAGATATGAATTTTATACAAATTCAATTTTAGAAAGGAAAATTGACTTTTTAAAATGAATTTTAAAGACATTTTAAGTGAAATACTTCATAACACTAACTTAGAAATTAGATATTCAGAGAAGCACTAAACTATCATGTACTGTATCCCCCACTTTTTTCTTGTATTACTGAATTAACAGAAGGAAAAACTCTTGTTCATGCTAATAATGCAATATATAACTAGAATCATATGCAGAAAATTATACATTTTATGTATTCAGTGATGTCCCAGTTAAATTCAATAAATACGTTTTTTATTTTATTTTAGAAGCTCCTCCTACCTTATAGGTCCACTATGTACATATACACATTTGTTATAGCCCTCTCTGTACCATTCAACACTGGTTTCTGACCACAAGAACAATAGTGTACAGATATTATTTGGGTGGTAGTATATCACTGTAGTGATACAAGAAAAATAACATTTTGTGATATGGCTTTTCAAAAACAGATTGTATCAACAGGTTCTTACTGATACACAGCCTTGTATCAGTGTCAAAATCCAAACAAGAGCAAGCATGTGGTCAGAAACTGACCACTGATGAAAGACTAGAGGATGACCAACACAAACTATGAATAGTGTGTATGTTTTGTGGCCGAGTGGTCAAGATATTTATTTAGGTATTTCTTTCAGGTTTATTATTATGCAGTATAACATCATATGCATCTGAAAAGATATAAAACACTTTAATTTACAGCTGCTCTTTTTGCCATGGTTTTACACTTGGATCACACAAATACAGTAACAACAAACAATTGTCAAAACAGAATATAGGTGTTGTGGTCTGTACTGACTCGGTTATGGAAATATGGATTCAGGTCTCTCTCAAACACCTTAAACTTTGCATCAGCCATACAAATTACCAGGCATAACATCAAGAAAAAGACAAAAAAAAAAAAACAAAAGACAAAAAAAAAAAAAAAAAAAAAAAACGATAGAAAGAACATAAAAAATTACCATTAAAAATGGCCGGCACCTAATAAAACAGTTTAGTTTTATCTCCCACATTTTCAGAAAACATTATGTCCTTGAATTTTCATCCCAATAAATGAGCTTTCAGACAGGAGAAATGAGGAGCATATTAAACAAATATACAAAACAGTCCAGCATCATTCTGGATTCAATTTTATGCCTGTATAAGAAACTCTGAGTCAAATAATTTCAACTTATATAGCATCTTTCTCAAACTCAAGAATGCTTCCCAAAGTGAGGGGGGATTTTTTAATTATAGAGCAGAAAAGTGAAAATATAGAGAGCCTAGATGCTGAGTCTTGGAGGAGGAGAGTGGGGCAGACTCTGAGTGACTGGGGCAGTCTCTGAGTGACTGGGGTAAAAAGTTCCATAGAGTCCCATGACACTGAAAGATCTGACAATGACCAGTTGTAATTTCAACATGTTTTATACAGTAGTGTAATATGAAAATGTAAAATATTATTGTAATTACCAACTAATAAACTAATTAACTTAAACATTGTTTTAACATCCAACTCAAAAGTAGGTGTGGCTTAAAGTAGAAATTTAATAAGTAGATATTTAAAGAAATAAGCATTCAGCAAATCTCCAGTCTGTATTTTGATACCAGCATGCTCCCAGGTGCTAAGATCCACTACTCACTATCATTTGTCACTACAGTGTGGTACCAATGAAAATTAGTTTGAGAGAGAGAGAGAACTTTGTTTCATAGAACATTAAACAGACCCAGAGTTCTGTATATGGGCATGTCCAGAATGACCCAGGACTTCAGAGGCCTAAAAAATGGTGTAAGTATGCAAATGTGTGGTTGAAGATCGCAGCCAATCCACAACGTGTGCAGATGGAAACAGAAGATGCCCCTCTCCTTTCTTGGTCATTTTGGGAGGATTTTAGAGTTCTCAGAGAGACAATTTGCAGTGACAGAGCTCCTTATACATCAGCCGGCGCAGTTTAGGCATGTCCTGCTGAGTAAAACTAAACAGCTGCTCCAATGCCAGGCACTTACAGTACTGAGAGAGAGGGAAAGACCAATAGAGAGAGAGATACAGACATATTACTGTGAGGTGCTGAGCTGTAGTAAAGAAAACGTCAAAATACAAAAAAATGTGAACAATCACATCCATGAATGTTTGTTCGCAAAATCAAACAGTAATGATACCCAATGCATACAGTATACACTATAAATAGTAAGTACTGTATATACTATAAAAGTGTTACTGTGGAAACTCATTAAACAATAAATTCCACATCATATCTACACATTTAATAAAACTAGACTATTACACAAATCAACTGAAATATCAGCTGAAGTGAGCAGAACAGACAGACAGAGCCTCACCTGGAGGACAAAGGCTCCACAGTCACTGTCATTGTTCTGCCGAGCCACGTTCTAGAACACGAACACACAAACACACTTTAAATACATGTTTTCCAGAACTCTCCTATCACTTCTCAACCTCTTTAAATCTCCCAAAGCTTCACTTTAATGACTCATTGACTTAATTTTAATATGTTCATTAATGCTTTGGGGTCGATTTCTGCATAGATCTTAAATTCACCTTCCAAAATAACCCCCATATATTTAATAATCATCTCGGGTCTCTCCATAATGCGGATCATCTGACCCAGCTTGCTATGGGCCTAATGTTCAAAATCTCTGTAGCTGTAAACTTTGGTTTATTTCCATATGTTTGAATTGTACACTGAATGAAGAATGATGGTCAATCATTTGTGATCTCCATGGGTCAGTTTCACAAAATGTAGACCGACACACAAATCAGAATCACACAGTGATGGGCAGATGGGTCAGTGTTTAAGGATCTTCTGAGTGTCCAGTGGTCAGTTTTAAACACAGGAATCAGACACCAAGAGGCAGTTGAGGGGTCATAGACTCCTAAGCTGTATTATCACAGATATGTTCATATATGACTTAAGTCCATGCTTGCCAAGTCCAGAGGGTTAAAGTTGTACCTTTTAAGTTGATCCATTAATGTCTGTTGTGTTCTCACATACGAGTCATAATTTAATGCAGCTAATTACACACATAAACAAAAAATATAACTTAAAAATATATCTACATCATAGAGGCATGACATTAAAATATGTCCTAAATTCACAGAGACGTACCATTTTGAACAAGCCCTTCCAGCCACTGTAGAAATCCTTCTGCGCTCTTTTTATGGCCTCTGCTTGCAAGTATTTAGCAATGTGCTGATATAAACAGAACATAATCAGATACAGGCATGTTACAAACACACAAAGCAATAAAGGACAAATTTAAACCAATTTCAGCTTATTTTTCAGTTGCGGTTATTTTTCTGATTGTGAACATGCTCACATAGCCCCCTGGTGGCTGAGGCCTTCAACTAAAGAAATGAAGAGAACTGTACAGGAATTAACTCCATAAGGGTTCTGACCTTTGGGCAGCGGCGGTTGAGCGTTCTCTGAGAGTCAAAATATGTGATTGTGCGCTGAGAAACATTGACACACACCAGAGACCAGTGAACCTCCAGGTGAATGGGAATCAGCAGATACTTCTTCTGGAAAATATCCACCTGCACAGAGAATTAAACAAACATGACTCATGTTCTTCAGACTCCTGAAGCATTCACATTCTGTCAAATACTGAGGTACTGACATTCTTCGTCCACCGTTTCACCCCTTCATATCCTTTTGTCCTCAACTTGTCATAAAAGAAGCTGTTAAAGAAGTGAACCTGAGGGAAAGAGAGAGAGCCATAAATTAGCTTCTGAAGCACTCCATCATTGTAGAACAGCTTTAAATAAAAGTTCTTACTCTGTCTGGAACTGCATCCATGACTAGATCTCCATACATGTTCATCACCTGCAGGGAACAGAACATTGAATATGATAATATATTAATTTACAGAAAATAAACAGACATAAAAAATAAACTCAAAATACACAATATTAAGAGCTAGAACGATATAAAACTAGTGCAATCTGTGATGGACAACCACAGCATGAATTTAATTAAAGTGCATAAAATCTTAATAAAAATGACAATAAATGAAATATAATAGTAACATCTTATTAATGGCGTGCATCAAGTAAAGAAAACATCTAAGGAGACGCTGAAAATACTAAAATCGGGTTAAGAACTGTCCAACATTATTTAAAAGTGGAAGGAAGGTGGGGGAAAACATCTCAAGGAAGGAATGTGGTCAGAATAATTTT
Organism: Crenuchus spilurus; assembly: GCA_036984385.1. Taxonomy (NCBI): domain Eukaryota; kingdom Metazoa; phylum Chordata; class Actinopteri; order Characiformes; family Crenuchidae; genus Crenuchus; species Crenuchus spilurus. The sequence continues at coordinate 40,931 of BRDA01014288.1, read as the reverse complement.
TTTTTTGAATGATGGTGAACGTTGGGTAAAATCAATTAAAAAAATAAATTAAAAAAAAAGCAATGGAAGGTGGTAATGTGGTCTGAGGAGTCCAGATTTACCCTGTTCCAGAGTGGTGGGAGCATCAGGGTAAGAAGTGAGGTGGCTGAAGTGATGCTCCCATCATGCCTAATGCCTAACGTACAAGCCTGTGGGGGTAGTAGTGCTACGATCTGGGGTTGCAGCAGTTGGTCAGTTGTAGGTTCAGCAATGTTGTGTGTCCAAATAATGAGGTCAGCTGACTACCTGAATATACTGAATAACCAGCTTATTTCATTGATGGATTTTTCCTTCCCTGATAGCATGGGCACATTCCAAGATGATAATGCCAGGATTCATCAGGTTCAAACTGCGCAAGAGCGGTTCAGGGAGCATGAGAATTTTTACATATGGATTGGCCACCCAGAGTCCAAACCTGAACTGCATTGAGAATTTTTGGGACGTGCTGAAGAAGACTTTGCACAGTGGTCCAAATCTTCCATTATCAATACAACATCTTGGGGTGTTGGGGTGTGTGTGTCTGTGATTTGCATCTGAATGAATGCATCTCTGGACAGAAATAAATGTTACATTGCAGAAGTTTGTGGAAATGATGTCACAGTGAATGCGTGATGTAATCAAAGCTGAAGGCAACAAAATGTGTGACCCCAGCAGGGAAAACCAGGCCAAAGTCACTTGGCAACTTGGAGATATTGTGTCACTCACATTAGCGACAAAACGTAACCACTCAGTATTATTGCTGTAAATGAAAGATAACAGTCTCAGATATCTATCAGAGTACATATTTTGATCAAAAACAAAACTCAAATTCACAAAAAAGTTGTTTTGAAAAAAAAATAATTTTGAAAAAAAAAAAAGAATGACTTTGACCTGGTTTTCCTTGGCGGGGTCACATATTAAGAGTGCATATTAGTGCTGGGACGATATGGCCTAAAATCAACATTGCAATATATTGAGCAGTTCGATAACGATAAATGGACGATAACACTAATACACACATACCCCAAAAATAAATAATGTGTTAGGCCAACAAATACTTCACAGCCAGTTATATTGATGGGACAATTCCCTTTTTATTACCACTTTAATTAACTTTAAAGCATAAATAAATGAAGAAAATGTCTTGGACAGAAAAGATACCATTAACCTCATCAATACACTCACTCCTGAGGTGGTATTTAGAATTTACATCACAAAGCTCCTGGTTTGTATGTTTACGGTCAATATGCGTTCTAATGTTGCATCTGTTTATAAGAACTTTGCACATAGGACATTTTCACCACACAACAGATCTCACGCAAACTCTCCTTTTGAGTGCATAAATTCCCAGGTCTTCTTCTGCCCTGAGTGGACATGGCTTGGCACTGGGTGGGAACTGCTTGGTAATGGGCTTTACACTGGGTGGGCACAGCTTGGTACTGGGTGTGCACACCTTAGGACTTGTAGAACATGGATTTGACAGGTGTTGTGGTTGATTGTTTAGTCTTACAAACAATCAAATGGTTTTCAAAGTCTTCTTTACGCAGCACCATTGACTGACAGTATATGCAGTGGTAATGGAGTTGTGCCCTGCACCCTAAGTCACATCGGTGAATAGTGTATCTTGAAACATGAGAAAATAAAT
>BRDA01014288.1:0-12622 GCA_036984385.1 Crenuchus spilurus | reverse complement strand
AGAAACAGAGACAGAGACAGAGAGAGACAGAGACAGACAGAAACAGAGACAGAGACAGAGAGAGACAGAGAGAGAGAGAGACAGAGAGAGAGACAGAGAGAGAGACAGAAAGAGAGAGACAGAGAGAGAGAGACAGAGAGAGAGAGACAGAGAGAGACAGAAAGAGACAGAGAGACAGAAAGAGACAGAGAGAGAGACAGAGAGAGAGACAGAGAGAGAGACAGAGAGAGAGACAGAGAGAGACAGAAACAGAGACAGAGAGAGAGACAGAGACAGAGAGACAGAGAGACAGAGACAGAGACAGAGAGACAGAGACAGAGAGACAGAGACAGAGACAGAGACAGAGAGACAGAGAGACAGAGACAGAGACAGAGACAGAGAGAGACAGAGAGAGACAGAGACAGAGAGACACAATGAAGGGAAAGGGAAATGCTGAGGGTCTCTGGTTATGATCACTTGTCAACCTTACACACAGACAACACCTTTCCACTTTCACACATCATCCAAACGCATTCTCTCAGAAACTGAACAAAACATCTGTCATTTCTCACAGCCTGAAGTTTATCAGTCTGAGAGTAGCCTTTCACACAGCTGGCCACAAAAAGACAAAGGAAATCTGTTTAAGCCAAGTCATCAGTAACCACCACACTGATAAGTGACTACTTGAAAAGAAAGTGGGAGTCGACTTTCCCTTTCAGCAAAAGTCAACAGAAGTGATACAAGTTTAACTTGTTGCAGATTTGAAGCCTTTTTCTCCTGAGCAACAAGTCTTCCACGTCAGTGCTGTGCTATGCTGATAAATGGCTTTTTCCAGGGCTGCTTCCCATTGTGGGCAAATATTTCTACAAGAATAATTCTTCTGTGCTTCTGCTTTCCATAATATGAGAATTAACCTTCAGATATCAGACTGAAGTCTCCTCACTCTCAGCTCACTAGGCTGCCAAAAGAACTCTCCACACTTAAGAGTAAATATTGAGGGATTTGAGATGCAGCCAGAGAGCCACATGAGCTCAGTGCAATATGCATTCAATGCAGAGGCATATTGTTCATTAAATGAAGAGTGCTAATCCAGGCACACAGGCGTGTCCAAATGGGTCCTGAAGAGCCTCAGGTGAATTTATAGACTGGGCCATTCAGAGATAACTGGACCATTAAGCTTATGAAACTAGGGTGCAGGTTCGTATAAAGTGTATTTATGAGAGCACGCCCTACTCTAAACACACACACACACACAACTGAGACATTCCTGCCAAGCACCTCCAGCACTTAAGGCACTGACCTATTAGGCCTAAGCAGATAAAGGTTCTTAGACACAGTCAAAACCATGTAACCCATGTCAAACTGCCTCAGCTGCCCTTTACACCATAAAGAACAGATCAGTACAAATGGACCAAAATCTTGTTACATTAACATACTTTTTTTTTATGTTTTCCTTCTTCTACAACATCAACAAAATGAAGATGAGTTTTGTTATAACAGTGAAGACACAGTATACTGCCGTGTAAACGTAAAACCCCAAATCCTAAAAGTTGGGACGCTGAGTGAAATGTAAATAAAAACTGAATGCAATAACTTGCTAATCTCATAGACCCCATATTTGACTCAGTAGTTCAGAAAAAAATGTTTCTCAACTTAAAATTGCAAAGATATAATATACATAATATCATAATATCACCAAACTTTCAGAGAATCTGGAGAAATCCCTGTGCAAACGAGACAAGACCGACAGTCAGTATTGAATGCTCATGATCTTCAGGCCCTCAGAGGCTATCACATTAAAAACAGGCTGATTCTGTCCTGGAAATCACTGCATGGGCTCAGAAACGCTTCCAGCTGCTCCAACTGGACAGCTTACACATCTAGGACAGCCACTATCAGTGCTGAACAGTGTAGAGGTAGTCCCCGGGTTACGATGTTGATCCATTCCTACGTCGCGTCGTAAACCGAATTTCATGTAAGTCGGAACATACGTACATACTGTACATAAATAACATACTGTAAGCACTTATCTTACCCTAACACCTATCCTAACACAGTAATTATCAAAAAACACATATAAAATATGTTTAATAATGAAAGGAAACAGCCGCGTAACCGTGTATTCTTCCGCCGCGCACACCAAACACAAAACAAGGCTTTATACAGTAAATGGGAGATGTGTCGTAACCCGGGGACTACCTGTATAGAGATTTTAGAACAACATAAACTCTCATCAGACAACATCTCTTTCAAGCAAGGCCTTGCAAGACAATGCTAAACCACATGCTGCATCCATCACAACAGCATGGCTTTGCAGAAGAGTCAGGATGCTGAACTGGCATGTCTACCTTCAACTATAGAAAACATGGCACATCATGAAGCTAAAATCTGGCAAAAAAGACCCAGGACTGTTGAGCAGCTAGAATGCTACATCAGATAAGAATGGGACAACATACCTCTCCCAAAACTCCAGCACTTCCCTGATGTTTACAGTCTGTTCTTAAAAGAAGAGGGGACACTACACAATGGGAGACTTGGCCCTGTCCCAACTTTTTTGAGATACGCTGCTGCCACCAAGTTCTAAATGAGTTAATATTTCCATTGAATGTTAAAATGCCTCACTGTTCTGTGTTCTATTGGGAATAAAATATGGATCTATCAAATTTGCTAATCATTGTATTCTGATTTTAATGAGTTTTTGGGAACTGGGGTTGCATTTTGCTCTGCTATTTCAGCACATTTTTGTTCTGTTAAAATATTGTATCAATACAGTTTTGAGTACGTAAACCTGGTCATTTCAACCAAAGGATGTTATACAATATCCTATGCTTTGTGTAAAAAGGCAATTGCTCAATACGTCAGTGCAACCAGATCCTCTCGATAAGGTCTGTATGTTCATGGAGGACTTTTCTTCTGTGCAAGACAAGACTATAGTGGCTCTCCGTGCTATTAGCTTTTATGGCCAAACATTCACAAAATAATTGATAGCTCCATCATTTAAAAGTCCATGTTGCTGACCGACACCTGGACTGTTCTTCACTTTGCACAGCATGATGACAAAACCTTCCTGCATTCATTTTCAACCAGAGAACATAATTTAAACATAACTTTAAATGTTTTTTAAAGCAGTTTTTTTCCTGAGAACAGAGGACCACACCAGTTACATGTATTGAATTTCAGCCTTAGGATAGCTAGTTTAGTTGATCATATATTTCGATATTTAAAGGTTTTTAATGGTCCTTTACAAACTGTGTAATCTGAGCCTTATGTGAAGGCTTCCTCTTCTTGAATGGTTCTGATATGGTTTTAACCAGTGATTCTCAACACGTTCTGGGTGGGTCACGGACAGTTACATTTTAAAACAATTAAAAACGAAAAATAATTCATGCTTATCTGATTTTGTACTCGTCTTTTATCTTGAAAAAAGACAGAGGCACGTAGCATTCTAGTGTTGCCATGTTAACTACCATTTGTTTGCCCGTTACCCTTCTCTTTAAATTTGTGATGTTTGGAGGCAAGATGGCAAAACGTAAATATAACCCAGAGCATTTGAAATGTGGATTTTTGTTTAGGCCGACCACAAGCTCATTGACTGGCTCTGCCGTTCCTTGCTAACACGTGATTGGCCGTCCCCGCTGCAGTCAATCAAACAGTAAACGTGTTTTGCAAGTTAGCCAACATTAACATTAGAGTCTGTCTGTGTGCATGCTGCTACCAGTCTGTGATAAGTCATGCATTTACATGTCTCCAAGTTGAACTATTGTCAAAATAATTAAGAATTTCTGCTTATTTTTACTCAGAAATGAGGTATAATTTTATGTAAATGAGGTCTGTTGACCATACAGTACAAATATAAGTGTAAAATTGGTGGTAATGAGTGAAGGTGACTGAAAAAGTGAAACACAGAACTGGGTGATAATTTTATGCTACATGTTTTTAACAGCTAACAGGGTGGAGAAGTCTTGCCTCAAGTGGAGGAGTTCAAGTATCTCGGGATCTTGTTCACGAGTGAGGGAAGAATGGAGCGTGAGATTGACAGACGGATTGGTGCAGGCTCCGCAATAATGCGGTCGCTGCAGCGGTCCGTTGTGTTGAAGAAGGAGCTGAGCCAAAAGCCAAAGCTCTCGATTTACCGGTCAATCTATGTTCCTACTCTCACCTATGGTCATGAGCTTTGGGTAATGACCGAAAGAACGAGATCGCGGATACAAGCGGCTGAAATGAGTTTCCTCTGCAGAGTGGCTGGGCACTCCCTTAGAGATAGGGTGAGAAGCTCGGTCACTCGGGAGGAGCTCGGAGTAGAACCGCTGCTCCTCCACATTGAGAGGAGCCAGCTGAGGTGGCTCGGGCATCTGTTTCGGATGCCCCCTGGACGCCTCCCTAGGGAGGTGTTCCAGGAATGTCCCCCTGGGAGGAGGCTCCGGGGAAGACCCAGGACATGTTGGAGAGACTATGTCTCTCGACTGGCCTGGGAACGTCTCGGTGTTCCACCCGAGGAGCTGGCTGAGGTGTCTGGGGAGAGGGAGGTTTGGGTTTCCCTGCTTAGACTGCTACCTCCGCGACCCGGCCGCGGATAAAGCGGTTGATAATGGATGGATGGATGTTTTTAACAGTTTATAAATATTTAATAATAATATATAGTAATAATGTATTAATATTTTATTAATGATAAATATAAATTGTATAATTGTATTAATAACACTTAATAGTTGTTATTATTAGTATATTATTCATAGTAACGAGTAAAATATAAATCATAATTTGTAAGTAATGTATTGTAATAATAGTTATTAGTTTAATAATAGTAATGTAATTCATAATATTAATTTATGTTCCAGCACCCCTGCCCCGCCCCACCGGTCATGCCCTCCCTGAAATCTCAAGGCTAGTTTTAAAATATAAATTTGTTTGGTTTGTATTCTCTAAAAGTGGGTCGTGACTTAATGACCATGAGAAAATGTGGGCCCCGGGCTAAGACCAGTTGAGTCATAACTCATGACCCTTGGTCATAACTGTGTTCTGGATGGGGCCTGACCAATATGATTTTTTTGTGATCAATAACAACATCACATAGCTGATCTGAGTGGAGTTTTAAAAGGAGTTAAAATATTGGGATATAAAAATTATTTAGGTTCATACATTTTAGTTCGACATACACAGCTATTTATGATCATTACGATGATCATGATCTCCTTTTCAGGCTCTTTCCTTATAGTGTTAGTGTTTGTGTTTCAAACAAGCCCAATTTGGTGTGAAAACCACGAACCTGGCAACTCTGCCTGGGAGGTCGATGGCTCCGTGTCAGAGCATTGGTTATGATTTTTGGACAGATCAGGCCTTAACTTAACATTCTTAACGGAAAAGATGTCAACCGTTCTTTTCATCTTCTCTCATCATCCGCGGCTACAGTCACTCTGTTTATTTGACGGGCCTAGGCTACTCACCTCGCTCAGACTGCAGCCAAGCATGCATTTTCAAACGTACACACGTATAGGAATAGCTGAACCACGGCCAACCGGTCCCGCCCTTCACTATCTCTGATTGGTTTAGACCACGATATGGGTCTAATATGTGTCTGTTGTTGAACCACAGGGAGACTTTAGAGTCGCGGAGAGTTTTTTCCCTTCGAAGTGCGACGTCAGATTTTTTTTTGTTGCACCATTGAGAAATTAGGTCGCATGTACAACCAAATTGGTCGCACTCTAGAGCCCTGGGGCATGTTCAAATGTGGTCAACTCACAACCTGCACAGTAACCAGTGTAGAATATACTGTGTTGGCACTGCCAATATCCATGAAACATACTTTATTATGATAATGTCCTGCCATAATGCACACTTTAAATCCATGCCATTTATTTGTTAGGATTTCTCATTCCTACAAAAAAGGTATTCAAAAGAAAATTCATTACTGTCCCAAAAATACCAGGGACGATGACAGCTAGTACAGATGTCACGTAACGCAGTTGAAAATGCTGCCCACACAATACTATAGAGGAGCTTGGCACACTTGGAAGAGAAAGTTAACTACTCAGATCTGTCTCCATGACCCAACAGATGCCCTTAATTAGCTAGAATCACTCCACACTGACAGAGGAACTATGCCATCCACCCCCCCTCAACGAGAGTACAGCCAACTATACTTCAGTCATGGATGGCAGTGGCAACCCTGGGAATTACACTTTGGCCCCAGCAACACACATCAACATCAGCTGTAGAAACAGTGCCTGAGCTGATTGAGCTACTCGCACAGTAATGTTGAGTTAGGACTGCAAAATATCAACAAAATATGATATTTTCTAAGCTAGAATTTGCAATTGTAATATGACTCATGAATATATATTAAATGCATTAGTAACACAAATGTGACAATATCTACCTTCAGTGTTTTCAACAAATGTATTTACTCTTGTCGGATAACATCACCGTCTTCATTCATCAAAACATCCAGAGAAACAAACACACACTTCAACTGGAAGCACACCATCAACACACAATAAAAACATGACAAGTGACAGGCTTCCGAACATATTCCAGCCTTCTGCAATATCGGTATTGCAAACGCTGATGTTGCCATAACTTTACCCGCAACATATTACGCAACTTCAGAGATGCTGCACTGACAAATGAGACCTGATTGACAAGATGCTGCTGCAAATTAATTTTCTTAAACATCTCAAAAAGCCAGTCTGTGCTTGTGTACACACTCAATTATGCTCTGTGCCCACATTAGGCTGCTATGCATCACTCTGAAATTGTGGAAAACAAATTTGTTCTAAGGAGGAAGCCTAATGTAAATGTTCATGCAAAACCACAAAACAGACCAGCAACATCAGTCATTTCTACTCTAAATATCCACCTGAACAACCGTACAGGGAGTCCCAGTTTACTACGACACAATATAAATCGCATTTCAGCTTCATTAACTTTGTACACAGTGGAGTCAAAAAGTGGACTTCACTGGCATAACACAGAGTTTTGTTCATGGTGAATAAAAAGTGATGAAAGAATCTCTGAAACTGAAAAATGGACAAGAAGCACTTATGAAATTACAGATTCATGTGCAGGTGTTGTGACTCTTGTGAAGGAAAAGTAAAATATGAATTGGCCAAAATATAGGAAGTCTGGCGTCTCCGGTGTCTAAAATCATGGAGGTCAGGTGAATTGGGTACTCTACATTGCGTGCCCAGTAATGGATTGGTGCTCTGTCCTACATTTAGCTAAGATATTGTGATGCCCTACACATGGCGAAGGGGTAGAGGACTCACCGCCTCGGGATTAAGCGACGGATGGATGGATGGATGGATGGATGGAATCCTCACATTTTTAATTGCCTCGTCTAAAATAAATAAATAAAGCAGCGATGCTGACGTTTTCCTTTCTGCCTCTCAGACCTCTAAAAATGCAGAGGATGCAGATGGGTGCAGACACTTGGTCTCAGCACAGCGTGTGGTATACTAGTGTAGACTTTTATTGGTGGAAAAGAGAGAGAGAGTAGCACTGCTCTGAAAAACGAGAAACTATTTGTGGTGGACAAGCCAGGCACTATGGTTACAAGCCTCAATCAGAGGTCACAGAGGTCATCTACTTACAGAGACACACACAGGGTTGATTAATCTGCAGAAAGGAGACAGCACACTCAACAGCAGAGCAAAACATCTCTGTGCAAAGAAGACAAATGTAGTCATTCCAGAGTCCAGGAGTACACACACAGTCACTCTACCAAACCTAACATACAATCGCATTAGCACGGCTACAGCACATACACCAACAAGGCCAAGATTCATTATATCACTTAATTAAGGAGATGTGGAGCGAGATACCAAAGATGATGCCTTTAGGACATGTTAAAAGGGAAATAATTTTATTAAGGCCAAAGATTTGCCGCAGGTAACTATTAGGCCAGACTCTCAGGAACACGGTTGCTATGGCTCTTGAATGAAAATGCCGTTTGTACAACTTGTGCAAATGTCCTTTATGTTGCAATCCTTAGGGAACCGTATGTACCAATCAATGTTACATGCACATTAAAAAAGATGGTACTTCAAGTGTAGAAACATGATTCTATATAGAACCATCAACACTCACAGGGGCAGCTGTGGCCTGGTGGTTAGATCTGGTCATGACCAGAAGTTTGCCGATTAGTTCCCTGGGCAGGTCTTTACTGTAGTGCCCTTGAGGAAGGCACCTAACCCACAACTGCTCCCCGGGCGCTGTGGATAGGGCTGCCCAAAGCTTTGGATACATTCTCTTTGCCAAGTGTGCATAGGTCAAATTCTGTTGTGCAATCACACTGACAACATTTTAATCTAAATCAAAGAACCCAAAGGGTTCTTTCCATAAAAGGGTTCTTCAAATTCATTAGAAATATGTTGTTGAAATATGTTTTGAAAATGGTTCTATATAGCCCCCAAAAGGGTTCTGCTGTTGTTACGATGTCAAGCTTGTAATAATAGAAGAACTCTTTTTGGTGCTATATAGAACCATTTTCAAAAGGCTTCTATATAGAACCCTCCACAGCACATCCCTCATCTATCTGAAGAACCTTTTCATCATGTACTCTTTGGGTTCTTCGTGTGTTCATGGTTCTTTATAGAACCCTCGAAGAACCATCGATTTTAAGAGTTTATAATTAAATGTAAATCCAATAAAACCAAATTAATGAATAAGACATGCAGTTGGTCATGCAGTATGGATGAGCTTCAAAAATAACAATAATATATATTTTTTTAATCAAAAATCACAAATAATTAAATAAATTTAACTCCAGTCTGCCTTTCAACTGATTCGCTATAGCCATAACATGTTTATATGAGTAAATGGGTCTTGTTTCCCTCCTTAACTATCCTGTTTTTTGGTTTATTTGCTTTGCATTTAAACATTATTGGCTCTCTGTTTCTGCATTTCACTCACAGCATGGTAGGAAAGTAAAAATCTGCTTCACTCTTCCATTATTCTACAGTGTTAAAATGTAATTATATTATTACTCTTTTTTTATATTTTTTTATATTTTGCGGTGCACTGACAGGCTTAAGTCTTCATTTCTGGTGTTTCTTATGTTTTGCCTCTGGCTTCATACAGTATCCCAACAATCACAACAGCGGTGAATATGCCTCCTTCTCAACTTGTTTGCATCAAGTGTGCACCCAATATATTATTCCAGTGACATTCCAAACTTGATATGCAGCCAATGGCAGTGGATGCTTCTCTCCACCTCTACACAAATTCTTCAAAATCAGAGCAGGCCTATTTTATACAGAGTAGATAACATATATACAAAGACGAGGACAATGGAAGGATGAAGAAAGACAGCTGAATTGGAGAGTTGAGACGAGGATTTTGCTGTGGTGAAAAGGAGTTAAGTGAGCAGATTAGAGTGTTTGAGTAGCGAGCCGACTAAATCTCTTGTAGCCTACAGTGATTCTACCTTGGCAAGTGAGCCAGATGCACAGAACACTACACCCACACTCTGGTGCACCCACATTTCTCTCAACAGAGAGAGAAAGCACTAAAAGATGATACACCAAAACAGCAAACTGAGTGCACTGTGGGGACACATCTGAGTGGCTTAGAATTTTTTTCAAGATGGTATGGGGGGGAGAAAAAGGAGAGGCATTTTTATTTTCCTCCCACAGCTAATTTGAATGCACAGACCAGCCATCAACACCTCCACAATCTCGCCTCTTTCACGGCCTTGAATGTGTGTCAATCAATACGTACCAAGCAAGTTTGCTCTGCATTGGTTGTTTCGTCAGGGGCAGGGGACAGCTGCTGTCTCTCTCTCCACACACACACACACACACACACACACACACACATCTCAGGCTTTTAAAATCAGATTACTATACTATAATGCTGCAGCCATAGCCTCGTGTGCAATGTTTATGCCTTCTCTCAGGCTACAACCCACATGATTCCCATTCAAGCAGTAAAAAAATTATCCTGCGTGTTCACGCACACGTGTGCTGCATGTAAGACGTCAAGGCAACGTCACATGAGCGTTTACCTACTGCGACACACTCTGTAATATTCCCATAGTAAAAGAAAACATTGCTAGAAGAGTGAGATGTAGGCTTGAGCTCCAGGGACATCTCCAAGTCACTCGTCAAACTGCACACGTACACGTTCACCCACACGCGTGTTGCATGTAAGACGTCAAAGCAATGTCACGTACACGTTTACCTACTTCAACACCTCCTGTAATATTCCCATAGTAAAAGAAAACTATGAGGTAGGCTTGAATTTGAGGGCCACCTCCAAGTTACTCAGCAAACTGCACACGTGCGCCGTGCGTGTGCTGCATGTAAGACGTCAAAGTAACGTCACGTGAGCGTTTGCCTACTGCGACACACACTGCAATATTCCCATAGCTAAAAGAAAACAAGGCTAGGAGAGTAAGGTGTAGGCTTGAGTCTGAGGGATACCACCTCCAAGTTACTCGTCAAACTGCCCACGTACACGTTCACCCACGCGTGTGATGCATGTACGTAATAGCAACGTCACGTGAGCGTTTACCTACTGCAACACATCCTGTAATATTCGCATAGCAAAAGAAAACAGGGATAGAATGGTGAGATGCAAGGCTTGAGGGACACGTCAAAGTTACTCATCAAACTGCACACGTACACGTTCACCCACGACTCCACTGCCCGGCCAGAGCTGAGGCTGAAGCCGCGCTGCCTAAAGACAGGAAACGCGGAGGCCTTTTCACTCAAACTTGAGGAAGTGTTCAGGGTTGGGGGTGGTTGAGCTGGAATCTGACATTTTGGTAGTTTTCCAGTTCTCAGAGCAGCTGTGGACGTGACTGCTGCAGTCGGTGTGCTTGTAAACGCCCATGTTAAGTATATGAAGGCAGTTTGTTGTAAAGGCCACTTCAGGATTTCTAGACGATAGTAAAGGACGCTCTTGTTATTGATGTACTCTTATGTATACATAACGCACGTAGCTGCTAATGCATGCACTGTTCACGAATAGCGCAGTTAAGTAGAATCGCGTGCGGTTCGCAGTCTTTGGAGATGTTTTAACTGATTGGCGCACAGCCTTTCTGGTCTCTAACCCCACCCAGTCATATAGACAGCTACTTCAGATTATGTGTTATGTCGTGGCGGTAATGATAACCCAGTGTAGTCACTTTAACCCTTACTCAGGGCTTAACTGCGCTCTCGGGGCATGTGTAAGGAAAACACCCAGCAGCCCCGCGACTTCTTCCCCTACGCGATGCGGAACTTGCTCGCAAACCTGAGGCGAAATGCTCTTACCTGGTCCCCGCCTTGTCGCCCATCTCCAGAGGCCGTTATCTTCCACAAAAATATGAACAAAACGGACTCTAAAACCCTCCTCGGTAGCGTTTCGAGGCTTGCCGTCCGGAACGATTCGCTCTCTCTCTCCCTTTCGCAGGGTAGTTTCCCGCAACCCTGAGACGGAAACCTCTGTCAGTCTGTCTCTGCTGACAGCCGCGCAGGCCCCGCCCCCGGCTCGCTGGCTGACAATGACGCTGACCAATCAGCAACGCGCGAAGCATTTGCGTCACTGTGGCGTCACAGCGTTCGCCCGCTCTGCTGTTGGAATTACCAATTAAAAAGTGTGAGGAAGAGGGTGTAGCGTGCCGTTGTAGTCTCAGAAAAATACACTTCAGCCTGTTTAGCTCTCACTTTCGTGTATAAACAGCTAGTGTTCATAGCATACTAACTTCTGGAAGTTTTGAGAACATGGTAAATGCACTGTTTGAATCTGTTCACAGCACTGTAAACACCGGAACCATGTCTTTGTATTACCAGCATTAATAATATACACGTTATGAGAAACATACAAATAGGCTACTGACAACATGCAGCATTTCACCGCACACATATAACCTCACACTATACTACAAAGCGGCTTTGACATTTTACTGTGTATTCAATGTGTGTGAGCAAGTTATTTCCTCGTCCTCAGTTCCCATCCAGTTCCTTTGATAGGCTTATATAATGAACCTATAAACTTGTCTTGTGACTGCAGTTAGTTGAAAATACTGTCTCCTGCCATCTAGCGACTTGCTATAGACAACACAGTCATATTTTAATTACTAGACAATCTCTAATTCTGCCCAGATGATTTACCAGGACTTCACCACTGACATTATTATTCTTTATTGATGCTGTGTCATTATTCAGCTGTAGATCAAATCAAATCAGCTTTATTGTCACATTACCTTACACACGTGTGAAGTTGAGTGAAAGGTGCATAGTCCCTGAAGGACTTACTACAACAAAAGACTATAACAATTTGAATACAATAAAGAATGAATATATATAAACAGTGATTGTGTACACATTACTAGTCACCAGCATTGCACTTTTTCCGATATATAGCTTTTTGTTTTGTTTTGTTTTTTCCATACAAGTAATTTGAGTTGTGGATTAGAGGCTCTGATATATAAAGATGTGCACATTTCACTGATCAGTCATATAAGTTATAATTAGAAGTTGTTTATATACAGATGCACACATTTTCATATATACATGGTGATTGAACAGAATGGGTAGATGTATAGGTGTCAATCTGTGTGTGTATGTGTGAATGTGCTGGACTTACAGTTCAGTGAGTCTTTGCTGGGAGTATGAATGTGGTTTGATGATTGAGATACAGTACTACTGGCTGTTAGGTT
>BRDA01014284.1:12817-15179 GCA_036984385.1 Crenuchus spilurus | reverse complement strand
TTAGGCGAAAATTTTATTTGGACGGCGTGCAGACTGAAAGAGTTTCGTGCAATTCGAGGGCAGTGTGACCATACCAGTGTGACGGGAGCTTAACGTGCTTTGAGAAAGTCAGACGTGCGGCAGGTTTATTTTAAAAGCGGATTACTGGACAAAAACATTTTCTTTGTCCTTCTGTGACATTTTCGTTTCGTTTTTATTCGTCGACAATAAGTCTAATACTTTTAGTCATAGTTTTCATTTTAAAAATTACTTTTTATTTAGTTCTCGTCTCGTGAAAAAATGGTTGTCAACTAATATTTTTCGTCATAATTATCGTTAACGAAATGAACACTGGTTTGAATAGTGTGAAATATTCTAATAATCTGAGATTTGAGTTCTGATTTTCATTTAGTTACATTTTTCATTGATCAACAGTAAACTAAATGATTAACTTTGTATCAGCATTCTAATTTTTTGATGTGATGCCATAATTATACTGTATCCTAAACCCCACTGTCTCTGTGGTTTTCATAGTCTGAGAGAACCATTTTGATAGAAGCTACTGAGCAGATCCACCAGAAAGACCTTTTGAGATGCTCTAGTTCCAAATCTACAAAATAATCAACATTTTAAAGGCTCTGCCTTCTCTTTGAAGTGCAGCAGTGTGGTGTATAGCATTTCCTTAAGGCGTCTGAACTTATCACTGGGTTAATTTATCCCAGGCTAGATAAGATAATTAATGCAAACATTCCAAATCATAGTAGTACGATGAAGAGGGCAGCAGGGCTGGACTTTGTCCTTTCTGCTCAGCAGACCAATCATGTCATGAAAGGAGAGAGTGAGTGTACTGTAGAGGTAGATGGAGTATATATGTATTTTAAGAGCAGCCGTGGCCTGGTGTTTAGGCATCTGGACTTGTGACCTGAAGGCTGCTAGTTCGATTCAATGACTGAAATGCCCTTGAGCAAGGCTACTAACCCCCAACTGCTCCCTGGACGCCGTGGATAAGGCTGCCCACCACTTCAGGCACATGTTCTCACAACCTGAACATGTTCACTAGTGTGTTTCACTGCACGAATGGGTTAAATGCAGGGGTCAAGCTCCATTGTGTGCAATCAAGTTTAATCTAATTTTGCACTGAAGGAAGAACCTTAAGCTAGAACTTCTGTATCAGGATCTCATCCTGGAGGTTTACACTCAATTTGAAAGTGTTCACTCACAGGAGATATCTTAAGGCCAAAATTGAGGATTGGCCAGTAGGAATGTCCTGCACCTCTTTTCCCATTGGATATACAGGTGTTGGACAATGAAAGTGAAACAGCTGGTTTTAGACCACAATAATTGATTAGTAGGTGTTGGGCCTCCTTTTGCAGCCAATACAGGGTCAATTAGTCTTGGGAATGACATACACAAGTCCTGCACAGTGGTCAGAGGGATTTTAAGCCATTCTTCTTGCAGGATAGTGGTCAGGTCACTACGTGATGCTGGTGGAGGAAACCGTTTCCTGACTCGCTCCTCCAAAGCACCCCAAAGTGGCTCAATAATATTTAGACACAAAGACTTGCTGTCTTGGTCACAGATGCGCCAGCAAGACGTGCAGCAACAATTTGTCCTCTTTTGAACTCTGGTATGTCACCATAATGTTGTGTGCATTGTAATATACTATATAACTGTGCTCTTACCTGCTAACTGAACCTTCACACTCTGCTCTTACTGGTGCAATGTGACATTAATGAAGATTGGCCACCAGACTGGTCCAATTTAGCCATGAAACCTCCCACACTAACATGACAGCTGTTTCACTTTCATTGTCTAACCCCTGTAGGTTACATAGATAACCTTTGAAATCCTGCTTGTGAAAGACCCCCCTGGTTCTACATGTCATAAATAACATTAAGAGACACACTATAGGTGATATACAGGAGATAAAGCCAATTACTTGCTGTAGGAAAAGTCCTGGTAACAGGAGATGGGTTCTGATGGAGATGGAATCACAACAAAGAACTCAGAGTAGAAGACAGCTTGCTTGTGTAAGTTGGGCAAGTCTTATGTCTTGCTGGATTGAGATACTGATAAGATTTACTGCTTTTAAGAGAGTTCAATGATCCATGCTCCATAGGGGGTCAACAGGTTCACAACTGATTACAGAAGGAAAGATTACAATGAAGACCAGCTGAGAAAGTCCTAAGAAACAATGAAAACATGAAGAAAGAAAAACAAAAAAACTTACCATCCAAAAATCTAACTTTAGCTGGCTATGCAGTTGTAAATATCTAGAGGAATGTAAAATTAAAAAACGAGATCTCGTTTATATCTCAATAGCTTCTCCTCAACAGTGAGATCAGATTGAAACACAGAAAAGACTTTAGCTCAAGTCTCCTGC
>BRDA01014284.1:2817-10317 GCA_036984385.1 Crenuchus spilurus | reverse complement strand
GTAGAGCCTGTGTTCAGTCGATGAGAAGTGTACTGTAAGTCTGCTTGTGTTTAGTGGAATATTTCATCATGCGAGGCTCTGGTATGGCTGAGGAGGATCTGGGGTGTAAAGCACTTCCTCCTTTGTTTATGAAACAGGTTCAGTTCCTCCTCTGTGGGAATGTGTGTCACAGCCTTCAGCGAGGCAGCACATGCGCTGTGTATTCTTCATGGCCCAGTTGAGCTTGGCTGCTGGTCTCTGGAGGGAAAGTCCTGGTTTTCATATCAGCACAATTCTTTTATTCCTAACCACACAACTTTTCTAACCACACAAGTACAGCAGTCGTATTTTCCCTCTTGCAGTTTCACACCAGTGTGTGTTTGGTGGGATAGAAAGAGTTTGAGCACTCTTTGTGGTCCTGCACTTTCTGTCAGTGGTCTTTCTGAAGCGGCAGGTCAGCGGGAGGGCTGCAGTTGGAGATGAGTCTTTCACTGGGAGTGTGTGTTCAGGGTTACAGTAGATGACTAATCCTTAGCTTACACAATCCCATTTTTTCCCTCTGTCTCACTGTAAACTCAACCTCATCCCTGCCTGGTTTCCCATTTCTCTGTTCTTCTTTACTCGTGACTCTGCAGCCTCTTCTCAAACTCTCAGCATAGGCTCTCCAAAGGGTTCTCTGGAGCAGAGGTTTTGAGGGGCTTGTTGCCCTAACCTGAAACACCCCTTCACTGATAACATTAGCTTCTTTCATATAGGCTAGCTACCTACATGTTAGCTTAATCATTGCTTCAACTGATTCACCTTTATCATAATTTGACTTCTTTACTAAAATGCTTACCAATGTCCATGTCTAACAGTCTCTTATCTTATCTCAATATTTTTAATTAGCATTTTTATCTCAGCCAGAAGTATCTCATGTCTCATTTTCATCTCATGCTGTTTCTCATAAGGAACTTCATGAGAATCTCCAATAATAACAAGCACCATTTGGGCGGCAATACTTTTTTCCCATTGGGAATGGACCAATAGAAATAAACCGGAATTACTTGGAATAACTGAATGAACACTGATGTGGTGGTGGTGTGTTACTGTGTGTTGTGCAGGTATGAGTGGATCACTTAGAGCTGTGGACATTTTAAACAATATGTACACGCACTGTCCACTCTATTAGATACACTTACCTTGTTGACAGCTCATCTGATTCTGTACAGTTTATTTTGGTCCTCTAGTCCTTCACTGGAGGTCACAGGACACTGTCGGCTGGGTAGTTTTGGTTGGTGCACCATTTTCTTTCCAGTAGTGACATTGAAGAAAAATATCAGCAGCTCTGCTCATACCACTCATACCAGCACAACACACAGTAACACACCACCACCACATCAGTGTCACTGCAGTGCTGAGAATAACCCAAATAATACCTGCCCTGTGGTGGTTCTCTGGGAGTCCTGATCATTGAAGAACAAGTCAGTGGAGCTGCTAAAATGGCCAGTGAGTGTAGAACTATGACAATTCTCTGTGATGGAGAACCTGTTGATACAGTTCTTCAAAAAACCTTATCAAGAAGCACCAAGAAGACTTCCATTATTGTTACAAGTCACATCTTTTTTGATGCTCTGTAGGACCATTTTCACATGTGATGATGCCACTAAAGAGCAATGTAGTGATGTAAAAAAAACCAATGTAGTGGTAGTCAATTAGCCCCTCCCCTCCGTTAGGCCTCTCCCCATCACTTTACAATGTCCCTGACTCTAGGAGGGTGCAGGCAAGCACAAGTCTCCTCCGTTGCGTGTGATGCAGCCACTGCTTCTTTTTCTAACCACCGCTGATACACCGTCACTGGAGAGCCTAACGCGCTCGGAGGAAGGCACACAGGGTCCTCAGCTCCGATTGGACCAATCAGTAGACGCCCGAGCCAGCGGACATTGCAATGTGAGAGTGATGGGGAGAGTGAGAGCACCATCTACCCGCCCAGAGAGAGCACTGCCAATTTTTACTCTCTTGGGCCCCGACTGTTGATGGCAAACAGCATGACCGGGATTCGAACTCGCGATCCTCGGATCATAGTGGTAGCGTCTTTGCCCGCTGACCCAAATTTTTTTAATCAATTTTAATAAATGTGTGAGTGTACATCAGACAAACCACATATATGTCCAGGTTCAGGTAAGAGTAGTAGGGCTGTTTAGGAGTTTAAGAGTTTATCTGAACGAAGGGAAATGATGGCGTGCAGGGTTAAACAATAAACCGTAACACATTAGCACGTGTATGGTGGAGATTCTCCATTAAGGCTGAACTGACAGTGTGCTCAGTGAAGTCCCACCCCCTGAGGGCTGTGCTCACATTAAGCACATCCAGTAAGCTGGTGTTCTGGTGATCTTCCAACAACAGCTGTTTCTGTGAGAGAGAGTGTGTGTGTGGGGCGAGGGGCATAAGGAAAAACCAAGCATGAGGGGGCTTCATTAGACTCGGTTTGCATGATAATTTGACATTTTAGCACCAAAAAGGTTGCACAAAGGTTGCTTCTTTACTATCCAGCTCTCCAGTGAGAAATTAAAGCCACTCGGGTGGTGCTATAGTGAGCCTGTAGGAGGTCTCTTAGTGGAAAGCCCATAGGCTGACATTTGAGGCAGCACAGTGGGAGGCAATTGCTTCGATCTGTGCCCTGGCAGCCTGGCACTAGAGCTGCCATGCATGTACTGCATCCGTCACATTTATGAAGTACTAGTGATTGGTGAAATCACTGGTTATGCAAGTGTTCGTGCATTTGTCTGTGTAAAATTATATCTAGTGTAAATGTATTATATAATGTCAAAACCTTTATATATTGGGAAAAAGGCTTATCATTAGCTTACAGTCATATGTCAATGTTTTTGACAGGTAAACTGTCTTACTTTATATTATTTATGTATTTCAAACCTTTTCTCTTGATCAGTATGGCTTACAGCTCATGAGATGGCTAGCAAATCAAGCACAGTCATATAAGGGTCAGTATGGTGGACAGGTGTTAAGTTCTGCTGGAAAAGAAAATCAGCATCTCCACAAAGCTTGTCAGCAGACGGAAGCATGAAGTGCTCTAAAATCTCCTGGTAGGCAGCTGCATTGACTGTGGACTTCATAAAACACAGTGAACTTACAGGATCAGATGACATGGCACCACAAACCATCCCAGACTGCAGAAACTTCACACTGGACTTCGGACACTCTGTCAATCCACTTTTCCTCCAGAATCGAGAACATTGGTTTCCAAATGAAATGCACAATTGACTTCCATGTCAAAAGAGGATTTTTGAGAACTGAGCAACAGTCTAGTTCTGCTATAAAAACCGAAATCATAAATCAATCATTCTGAAATCGATAGAGCATGTTTCCTTTTTAAGTCAAGTAGCAACTTGTGATTGGCCAGGAAACCCGTAGAATGAGTGACAGCATTGGTTTAGATAGTGATGAAATATTAAGTTTTCATTGCAGAACTTTGGGTAAAGCTTCCAGTTCTTTTTCCCCTTAGTCCAGACAAGACACTTCTGATGTTGGCTCTGGTTCAGGAGTGGCCTTATATTAGGAATTTGACAGTTGTAGCTTAAGAGATACACAGTATTTATATTGTATGAACACCTAAACTCAAAATACAATATTCTAATCATTTATGATACTGTATTTCTGATTTTCATGAGCTACAAGCCAAACTGCTCTACATTTTTACCAATTTTTATCCCATTCCCAATGTAGTGGTAGCCGTTACGTGTGAGGCAGCCACCGCCTCTTTTCTAACCACCGCTGATACACCGTCATTGGAGAGCCTAACACGCTCGGAGGAAGCACACAGGGTCCCCAGCTCCGATTGGACCAATCAGTAGACGCCTGAGCCAGCGGTCATTACAACGTGAGAGTGATAGAGAGAGTGAGAGCGCCATCTACCCACCCAGAGAGAGCACTGCCAATTTTTGCTTTCTTGAGCCCCGGCTGTTGATGGCAAACAGCATGACCAGGATTCGAACTCGCGATCCTCGGGTCATAGTGGTAGCGTCTTTGCTCGCTGAACCACTCGTGGCCCTATAAATGAGTTTTTGATGTATGACTGTATATTGAGATGTATTTTCTTCTCCTGTAAAGTTTCTATTCAAAATAGTACTTAGTTACCCTCTAAATTTATGTGATTTTATTGGATCATACATATCATAATTTTTTTGTACAAACAATATAAATATCCTTAAAGGTACAACATGGTCCTTAGCGTCCAATTGTGTACTTTAAGTGTTCACTATTGTCACTTTTCTACAAGATTGAGCTCTTTTCATAAGTGTACTATTACAATAAATGGAAAAGTCTGGAACAGGATGAGTGATTTAATACAGCTTCAAATAAATGAACTGTAACAGAATCTGATACAATTATGTTCCCTAACAAAAGGTAGTGAATACGTACCATACAGGGTTCCACAGAAGAGACTGAAAAGGTTCTACCACAGTACGTCTCTTCTGAGACTGAAATTTGAATTGGCTTCAATGTGTCTAAACGTTTGTAGGCTCCCGCTCATCCTGCATGAAACTCAGGGTATTAATAAAGACTTCATACTAATAAACTTCAGTAATAACCTTTAATCTTCTGGAAAACCTTTACACTAAATGTTGGAACATTGTTGTTAGCATTTGACTGTATTCAGCCTTATAGCTTTAGTGAGGTTGGGTTTTCATTATAGGATGATCAGTTGTGGACCACAAATGTCACTCCAGCTCATCCCAAAAGTATTGGAGCTCCACCGCTCCAGTTAATGAGTTTTTACACCCTTGGTGTGGTGATTTTGTGTGGCATTAGAGTGTCATACTTAGAGTCAGACATACATTAAATGTCCAAAAATTGGTGTAAACCTGCTCATTTAGCATTTCGTCAGAAATCAAGACTTTGTGCTCGTTTGCTGCAGTAATAACTTCTACTCTTCTAAGAAGGCTTTTCACTAGATGTTGGGACATTGCTGTGAGGATTTGATTGCACTGAATGATTTGTTCTGGTTCACAAATGTAAAAATTTTTTTTGAAGATGAGGTAGATTCAGCGTATGAAAGGAAAAGGCTGAAGTACGCAGATCTGGTGGCTGAGGTAAGAGAGCGAGGGTGGCAAGCATATATTAGACCAGTAGAGACAGGTGCTAGGGGTTTTGAAGCAAATTCTACCACAAGATTGCTGGCTGAATTTGGATTTAGGGGCCATGTGCTGAGGATAGTCATGAAGGAGTTGCTGAAAGATCCAGTCAATGGTTGTGGTTAAGGTGGGGAAGGGAGTGTAGTTGAAGGTTCTTCAACAGCGGGCTTGGAGGGGGTGGGTTTGGGGCACCAGATTTCATTGCTGAGCCTTCTGGAGGTGTCTAGGGAAATGCACTGTAGAGGAGCTGTTTTGGTGGTTGGTGATGTAGAACATAAAGATCACATGGAACTTGTGGCACTGAGCATGCATTAACAGTGCCAGTGGGGCTCTGTACAGCCTTAGTCACCAGGGAGGCCAGTGTGGATTTTCACGTTTGTTAAGGGTAAGGAAGGTCTGTAAAGCTAGCTTGGAGGGGGGTGGGTCTGAGACGCCAGACTTCACTGTTGAGCCTTCTAGAGGTGTTGTGGGCTTAATTCTGCGAAACTCCGACGAAGGAAGGTGCCTGCCTGATGACCCCTGTGAAGAGCTTGCTGTTGGTGGACTAAGGAGTGTTTTCTTTTTGGTCTTAAGTGTACCTAGCATTAGTCAATTCTTTGGTAGGTCTGAATACTTGGCAGTTGAGGCAATGGACCATGAACATGGTGTCATGCTGTGCTTCTGGATCCTTGTTTGATTTGATTGGTAATTGCTCGCGTGGAAAAAGCCCATAAAGATAGTTTTACCGGACTGTGTGTGTAACGTATATGTGCACATGTGAGCGGAATGTCCACTGACCGTATCAGCAAGGAACTGAATGCTGAAACAGCTTTATTTGGGCTGACAACGATTATCCTGAAGCTAGTCACATGAGACGGCAATTTTGATTCAAAACGTCACTTGTGAGGCTCAGAAGTCAAAATAAGGAATGAGGAGGATTCAGTTCATTTATCACTTGTTCTGGAGTTTTTTTTCCCTCTTCTACAGTGAAAGAGACATGCTCTGGGTGTTCTAGTGAAGTCGTCTTCAAAGGAAAGCCCTGAATCTTTCACCATACAATGAAAAAAGAGTGATAAGTGAAGTGAGGTTCTTTCATTGCCCTTGATTTGTGCAGCCGTGCACAGAAATTACAGCTTTTAAGCCAGAAACAACCTGGTGCCCCCCTTCAATAAACTGGTACTACTTTTGTTATTTTCCTTTTATGTAAATGTGCCATAATATCACTGCTTTCAACTGTCACAAAAGTCTTTGCGCAGCTCTTTGATGAAGACTTTGTGGGAGAGGAAAGAAGAATCATCTTCAGGGGAAAGTAGTTAATCTGTAGAGCCACTTATGCAACACAGTTATGAAAGAATCCGTATTTCTCCCCTATTTTGTGCTGTGAAAGAGGCATGTTTGTGCGTGAAAACCTCTCGCGCTGAAAGTGTGGCTCTGGCCTTTTGCAGGGAACTGCAGGAGAGATGCTGCCACGGCCTGTGTTTATATTTAGCTCTTTTCCCCCTTTATGAGCATGAGGTGGAATGGAGTGAGAACCAGTAGTTGTATAATCTTCATATGACTAACCACTGCAGCACAGCGCAGTCTTACAGCAACATCCCTGTCAGAGCTGAGGTAGAAGCTAGCAGACACTCACAAATACTTACAAACACACGTTTGTTTTCATACAGTGATTTGCAGAGGTGGGTAGAGTAGCCAAAAATTGTACTCAAGTAAAAGTACTGTTACTTCAGAATAATATGACTCAAGTAAAAGTAAAAAGTACTCATCAATATAATTACTTGAGTAAGAGTAAAAAAGTACTTGGTGAAAAAACTACTCAAGTACCGAGTAACTGTTGAGTACCGTCTGATTTATTTGTTAACACAAGCATTCAATCAGACAGACAAAAATACATCTTTAGGCAAATCAGAGTTCATCCAATCAATAAAATACATTTAAATTAATTAATTACAAAATAGCTTAAATTAAAATAATCCAAGTACTTCAATTAAAATAAATAAGCAAAAGTAACACACATTTCCAAACCTTTGTACTGTTCCATTAGGCTCTGCAGGCAGAAGTAAAACAAGGCAGCCCATAAAACTCTCATAAACTCTGTGTGTGTGTGTGTGTGTGTGAGAGAGAGAGAGAGACAAAACAAGCAGAAACAAACTATTTCACCAAAGAATCACTCAGTGATGTCACTATTATACTTCAACAGTAGTTGGTTCTCAAGGCTCTTGCAGTGAAGCTGTGATCGTTTAGCAGAGAACAGGAGTCCTGCATGACTGAAAAGTCTCTCACAGGCTGCAGATGCAGGAAGACCTGTGTTGACTTTGAGTGACAGCTTCTTGGTGTGAGGAAAGGTGTGGAGTAGATCCATACCAGCATAATGTAGCTGCTGCTTTTTGTAAGTAAACATGCTATCAGT
>BRDA01014282.1:8454-25878 GCA_036984385.1 Crenuchus spilurus | reverse complement strand
ACTCTGTGCCAGGTGTAGTATCGCGATACTCTGTGCCAGGTGTAGTATCGCGATACTCTGTGCCAGGTGTAGTATCGCGATACTCTGTGCCAGATGCAATTATGGACAAAGTTTATTATACCCAAATCCACTGATGCTTATGGCCAACCTTTCAATATATGTATGTTCACCTCATTACACTTGTAGCACAATTTACCTCACTACACTTATTGATTGGTCATCACTGCTTTCCTATCAACATATTTAGTTTGTTAATAATTTTTCAAAAAGTATTTTTAATCAAATACATAAATATTCCAGGAGTGAAAAAAACTACACTGATTTGTTCTCTCAGAATATCAAGTCCAAAACCCACAACAACACTAGCTGCTGCTTTCTTACTGTTGTTTCAGGAATTTGATGTTAAGTCTGTTAGGCTTGATGTCCTCTTTAGCTTCTGTCATATATTATAGATGAGTGTGAGCCAAAAAAGATCTGCACTTTTAAAACCTCTATTAGCCGCAAGGCCTTATCAATGCTTTTTCTACAAACCTGGAAACATCCTCAATCACAAGTCAAGAAAAAGCTGACCATCAGCTGTAAAAGTGATGCTCAGTTTTCTTGATTCTCAAGGGCCAATATTGGAACATTATCAGGAAAAAGTCTCAACAATCAACAACAGTGCTCTTTACAGTGAAATTCTCACTGAAGATCTGAAGCCTAAAATTCAAACAAAACACGGAGCTATCAAAGGGTGTTGTGTTGTTGTATGACAATGCATGTCTGCACATCACTGCTTGTACTGTCGACACAACACTTTTTGAGATGTTAAGGCATCCTGCCAATAGTCCTGCCCATGTGACTACCACTGTTTGGTTCCCTGAAAGAAACCATAAGAGGAGAGCCTTGCGTCGGATGTAGAGGCGAAGACATCTGTGCATTCATGGCTCACAGATCGGCCAAAAACATTTTTTAATGAGTGAATATGAAAGCTTGTTGATCGATGGACAAAGTATATTGAAATGCCTAGAGATGGTCTGAAATAAAGTTTCTGAAATTTGATTAAAATAGATTTTATAGCCAGTGTGCAGATCATTTGACACACATTTCTTTTAGCCCGGTAGCTAAGATCAGAGCATAGTATAAGGGAATAAGTTTTATTCACTGGGAAAGCGTGAGTAAATGTAAAGAAATTCAGGAAAAGAAACTGAACCCTAAATTAAAATGAACTTCTGCCATTCTTTTCTCTCAATTTTAGATATTTCAAAAAAAAAATTTAAGTGCATGAATAAATTGTGCTAATCGCTGCTCACATCGATCCATAAATTAGCATTTATTTGATAAAAGAAAATAAAAAGTATCATAAAGCAGTGTCTTTCTGAAAGTCTCCACAATGTTTTTTTTTTTTGCTTAGTTTTGCAATCCTTCTCTTGCCTAAAATGATTCTTTTGACAATTTAACTCACTGTAAGTATTTTTATGACCATGCATCCGTTTTAATGTTTTGTTAGTACATATCATAATGAAATTAGTGCATGGATGCCATTTGTACTTTTAAGGTCACATATTTAGTCCCTTTAGAGAGATTCATTGGGGATGAGGAAGTAGCATTGAGAGCTACAAATCAAGAACACCTTTTGAAGAGCTCACAAACCACTTCATAGTATCCACAGCAGTGCTTCTGAAAAATCTGCAGGAAGAATGCCTGCATGCTTATGTGAAAACATATTCACACCTTCCAGTGAGATGAATGTTTGTTGTGTGGCCACTTGCCAGTCTTTTAGGGTGACCTGGTTATTTATCTTGTGAGGCCTGATCTGCAGGGGTTGCAAACACAAACATGCATGTCCCAAAAAAACATTTCCAAAACACGGTAAATGTGCGTGCGGTGTCCGCTGTGGTGTGCAGTCACAGAATACGGCAAGAATGTTCTACTGAGCCATAAAGGGAAGTTGGTGAATATTTAGTTTTTGTCTTATTTCTCCAGTCATTCTTGAGGTAATTTCGGGAGTGAAGATTGAACTAGCTGGATCTCGTGGCATTAGGGGTCGACTGATGTGTTTCTTCTAAAGCCTAGTTCACACTACACGATTCTAGCTGACAAAAACCTCTGATTGGAGGCAAATCTGGGATTACTCGGCGTTTGCTCCGTCCTGTGGTGTGAACTGCTGAAAGCCGCTTGTTGAGCCAACGCCGAGTGATCTCTCTTTTATTGTTATTGTGACTGCACTGGAGAAATAATGCGATTGATATCTATGATCAGTGCAGTGATCAGATGAAATAATGCTAGCGACAGTATGTATGTAATATAACTAACTTTATGGCAAGCTTATATCTGGCTCGCCGGCAACTGGCACAAAAGGATTCAACCCCTGTCCAACTGTCTCTGTAGAACAGACAGTCTCTGCTGGCCTTTATCCATCTTTTCATTCATATATTTTTCTTTTGTTGCTACAAATCGGCTCAGTAACAACTTGTATCTCTTGTTTCTTAATTTTGGAAAATAGTATGTCTCCTGTATTGCGCCGCTAGTTGTTGCGTGTGTTTAGTTCCGTTCTTGTGACACGTGTTTTTCGAGAGCAGCCAGGTTAATCTGCGATTTCCC
Organism: Crenuchus spilurus; assembly: GCA_036984385.1. Classification (NCBI taxonomy): domain Eukaryota; kingdom Metazoa; phylum Chordata; class Actinopteri; order Characiformes; family Crenuchidae; genus Crenuchus; species Crenuchus spilurus. The sequence continues at coordinate 23,295 of BRDA01014282.1, read as the reverse complement.
AAGATGAAAAATCGTGTATTTCATGATCCCGTGTCGCTGACCAGTCATGTGGCATGAAAGCCACAACAACTGAAAGACTCACGATTACAGCTCATCGTGTAGTGTGAACGGCACAATGACTTGACTCCTCAAAAATCTGTAGTGTGAATCTGGTATAAGGGCTGTTACTAGAGACTTTCAGATATTCATAAAAACCTAAATATCTGCTCAGTTTTTTTGTGATGATACTCCTGGTTTAAACAAGATAAAGTTCTGTGTTGTCATTTCGAGTTGTACAAGCTAGAGTGGCTTGTTTCAAACATGTATAAGAGTTGACCTTGTGGTTATTTTTATTTGGCACAGCAAATAGAGAAATGCCCAAATCTTCCACCATATGATGATTTGATACACATGACCTGCACAGTGGTAACCATGTATGCATTTTATGATTTCAAATTGGTCTACCACTTGGCCTGAGAATACATCTGGAGGAAACACTGCTGTTTATGGATGTGCTGAGCTAATTCTGAGTCTTTTTATCACCAGCTGAGAAGACCAAACCAAAGACACAACACCAGGCCCAGACAGAGATACGCCGAACACTCTCTTTAGACACAGTTGAAGGGCCATACCTGCAAGGCCAGTGGCCAAGAGAAGTGGAGAGACGGGGACAGAGTGGACACCAGCAAAAAGACGAATTCCTAAAGGTAAGGATGGGTTCATGTTGATGAATTTTTATGTAATTTTATATTGAATGTTATCTGTAGGGGTTTAATAATTAACATCATTTTGTAACTTTTTACGTTTGAGTCATGATAGTGTATTTTTTTTTTATACCTTCTTGATGTATAAATGCTATTTTTAATGTTCCTAATCCATTCAATTGATGTCTGCTGATGAGATTTAAAATGAGATTTGTCCAAATGTACAAATGAAAATGTTCAGTTCGTGCCACACAGAGTAGTAACTAGTAACGTGGACTCATTCAGTTTACCAAATGCTGCCCAAACAAGACTGAAATGGCATAGGCATGCAACAAGTACTTCTAAGAAGGCCAGTCTATTGTTGATTGCAGTACTCCTGTGTGAAACTGGAGGATAAAAGGAATTCCATGAGTCCATATAAAAGGTGGTGCTATTATCTTAAATCTTTATTGCACTACCATGACAATAGAATAAGATTACTACCTTGGTAAGCTTCAGATTTTGCAGATTATTGATGTTAATTTGTTCAAGGCAGATAAAACTAAAACAGTTTAAAAATGTTGCTGTAGAAAAACTAGTAGCCATGATACAGTACGACACGTCTTATTCTTACACACCTTCCTATTAGCATGTAGGGCTTTGGTGGTATAGATTTTATTTAATGAGAAAGCAATGTCACCCCCTCCAAAAAAAAAAAAAAAAAAAAAAAATATATATATATATTGTGATATTTTATGTATAATAGTGACGAGCTCACACACAACATTGTTGGAGCAGCAGTGTGAGTGAGGCTAAGGTTTGTTTACATTTGCAGTATGCCTACACTTACTAAAAGTAAAGGTAAACTTTGGTTGCTTGGCAATATAACAGATAACATATACTCTGTCCTTTGAGTTTCTGTTTATTCCACTGTTCATGTGAGCCAGATCTCTCGATTTAATAATATTGAAGTGATGACAGTAATGAGCTCTATGCAGTGGTAGGCGTCACATAACCATGGTATTGCAGTAATATGGTTATAAACACGGCCTTACTTACCTGCTTTTGGTCCAGTTTATGTACCGTATTTTCCGGACTATAAGCCGCTCCGAAGTACAAGTCGCACCAGCCATAAAATGCATAATAAAGAAGAAAAAAACATATATAAGTCGCACCGGAGTATAAGTCGCATTTTTGGAGGAAATTTATTTCATAAAGTCTAACACAGACATGTCATTTTGAAAAGTAATTTAAAATAAAAATTGAATATAGGCACCAACAGGCTGAATAATTGAACAGTATGCTTACGTTACTGACACAACTGAGAACGTGCCTGGTATGTTAACATAACATATTAAGATTTATTCAGAAAACCAGAGCATATATAATATACTAAAAAGTTTACTAAACCATCTGTGTAACTCCAAATAACTAAAATCCAATCAAATCTTCATCCTCGGTGTCACTTTTAAACAACTCCGCTAACTCCGGAGGTAGAAGATGCAGCGCTTCTTCTTCTACGTCACTTACATCAGACTCATCAGTTGCAACACGGTTCTAGAGCGCCCTCTTGCGGTTTAGTGTGAAAATAACATGTAAAATGATATACCGGTAATAATGTATTAATAATTTCACACGAGTCGCTCCAGAGTATAAGTCGCACCCCCGGCCAGACTATGAAAAAAAACGCGACTTATAGTCTGGAAAATACGGTAAATAGAGTATTTAGACCTTGATCATATTTTGTCAGCACTTATTTCAGATAGACCATCTTGTTTAGTGTTAGCTGATGTCCTTTATTCTGTCTGGTCACAGGATGAAGTGTTTTATTATTTCACTAGTGATGTTGACTCTCATTGGTTTATTATGTTATGTAAGACACTTGTATTAACATTTTCATTTTGAGGGTATTTTTGTATCTCTGTTGGCATTTCAAGGAGTATGTACTATAATATGTAATTGGTTGCTTCTGTCCTTAAAACTTTCTCCTAATGTAAAGAAGGTATAACTCTGGCAATTTTACTGTCACACAACTTAGTATAATTATGCAATAAATGGTTAAACATATTTGTTTTACGTGGACCTGTTATAAAAACTGACATTTTTAATGTGGATTTTAAATCGGGCAATTCCATGGACAGCTTTATTTAGTTGAGGGCCCATTCAAAGCCATGTGACTGAAGCCCCCCTGACATGAGCAGATGATTATTTTTTCTCAGAATTAAATATTCCACTTTTTTCATGTCTCATTGTATATTTTCATATTTGCTTAATTTTTTTGTTTTTATTGGACACGCACACTACCAGTCAAATGTTTCTGTTATGTTACTAGTGTGTCAGGGGTTCATCCTACAGCAGGATAATGACCCAAAACATCAGCCCAAGCTCTGCCAGAACTACCTCAGGAAAAAACAACAAGATGGTCAACTTGAAAACATGGAGTGGAGCAAAGTCTCCAGACTTACCGGTAAACCCCATCCAGCTGATTTTTTGAATGAAGTGAAAAGCAAAACAAACCTGCAAGAGCCAACATTTATGTGACGTTCTGCAGCAGATTAGTGAAGAACTTTCTGAAGAATGTTTGATGTCTGTTGTAGAAAGAATGTCAGGTGTGTTCAGCTGTTATATCTGACAGAGGTGCTGCTTTGTGTCCAAAGTTTAGACACATTTTGGTCTATAAACTTATTCTTATTTAACTCCTATGTTTTCATTTCAGAGTCAATCAGACATTAAACTCAGTCGTTTTTAAACTTTTGGCCGGCAGTGTATTACATATGTACTGTACAATTATTTCACCATGCAACACATTTACGGGTCATTAAACAGTGAAAAAACTTAAGTTAGTGATGTAATCTCATGTCTCAGATTTCTTTAAAAAATTGTTTTAGAAAAAGTATTGACGGAGTAGTTGTCAATTACTCGCCTGCAGAAAATGTTTTAATAAGCTTCCTGGAGATCTGCCTTCCTGAAAGTTTTGCCTCAAACTCCCATCTAATGCACTTCAATCGGCTAATCAAGAGCTTCTGGCAATAATTAGATGGATCAGGTTTGAGTTGAAGCTGAAGTCTATAGGAAGGTAGATCTCGAGGAGCAGGGTGGGTGACCCTGTAGATTACTACAGGATTAAATGCTTTCTGTAGCTTTGAGAAAAGAGGTAGAGGAGCCTCTCTGTCTGAGAAAAAAATGGACATGGGTCCACAAATTGCTGATGCAGCTGATATTCTATCGAGGTGTTGGTGAAACCTTACTTTCTCACTTTCTGTTCTCATGATGGGTGAGTGTGAGACAGCAGAGCAGCAAAAGCCACATCCTCACTGAGCCATCTGCAGACGACACCAAAGCCTGGGACCTTTTTCTGCTGATCTGTGATCAGATCTTTGCCGTTTCTGCGAGTTGAGTACATGTGGAAACTAAACTCAGATCAGCATAGAAAGATTTATGTCCAACTCATTTGTTTCACCACGGGGCAGAGTGTGTGGATAGGGTGTGGTTGTGTGTTGTACGGTTGCGGCATGAACGTTTCATCTGTTCCTGTTGCACTTCTCATAGCTAATTCCCACTGCATTTGAAAGTGATTGCTTTACTTCACTGACCTGTGTGTGAATGCATCCCGAGTACTGCTTCAAAAGGACTTGGACTGATTACATATTTCGGCACATTTCAGCACATACTTGCAGCCAATCCCTATTCCCAAAAGAAAGATAAAATTTACAAAAAGGAAGTTCATTTCTTTAACATTATTTAACTGATATTCATGTGTGTATTTTATTTTTTTGTGTTTGACAAGCACCATGCTCTCCTCCACATCTTTCCTCCAGCAGCACTCTCCACACTTCCGAAATTTCACAAAAACACTTGAGCTCTGTGAGATTTTACCCTACAAGCAAAACAAAACATACACTGGAACCTTTTAACAGTATATATATATATATATATATATATATACACACACACACACACTGGTAACCCTACTTACGAGTTTAATCCGTGCAGGAGCCGAGCTCGTTAGCTGGTTTGCTCGTTAGCTGGTTTGCTCGTTAGCTGGATGCATTTTCCCCATAAGAATACATGTAAAACTGATTAATCCGTGTCAGCCGGCCAATATACAGTATACTTTAATATGTAAATAATGTGTTTATATGGGTTTTTAAAACATAAACGAGACGACGACGGTGCTCATGTAGGCTGGTGGCTAAGGAGGACAGGAGGACGGGCGTACGTGTATGGCATGGTTACACTTATCATATGAAAAGTAAAATGTATCTAACTTTCTTGTTCACTACCTTTTGCTGTCTTTGTGTCACTTTCACTAGCACTTTCACTTTCACTGGACAGCAGTCAAAGGTAATGACTGACCTCTTCTACACTAGCATCTAGGGGATGCTACGACCGCAGCGCCCCTAGCGGTTGGCCTACTTGAACTAATTTACGCTACTTGTTACGTGGAATTTTATTCGTTACCTGGAACAAAAATATTCCGAGATCTCAACTCCATACCTGGAATACTCGTTAGTAGGGATGCTCGTAAGTAGGGTTACCACTGTGTGTGTGTGTGTATATATTTATTATATATATATACACACACACACACATTCAGGCGAGAGGAACTTAAATAAGCAGACGCATGTTTTTCACCTCGAGTCAGAGCGCAGTGGGGTTTTTTTTATTTTTATTTTTATTTTTATTTATTTATTTATTTTTTTGCAAGCAAAGCAATGGTGTCAACAGAGCAACGACTCTTATTGGCATAACGATGGGGATTAAGTGCCTTGCTTCAGGGGTACGGGGACAGGTTTCTTTACGGAAAAAAAATCATTGCTTCCACTGTGTTGTTCATTCTCCCATTAATGTTGTGACGGTCTACACATTAGCTCCACCCCTTGTCCCCTGTCTTGTGAATGAATGCTCCATGTTGCTGATTATCTGGAATAGCGTTCTATTCTTCTACCCAAGCCACTTTATTTGTTTCACATCTTTTCCAGTCATTTTTTTTTGTTCTGTGAGAAGGTGCTCGCTGATTTTGACAGTGTTTTGGGGTAAAATCACTAACTTCTATGTTTGTGTTTATAATACAGAGTCCTCTCTGGTTGCCAAATGAAGCAGAAAAACATTCTGCTTGTGGTCACAAACGCTCAGCGTCATGGGGAAATGGAGACCGTTTACGAGATGTATGTATTGCAAGCGTGAGTTTGTTTGTGTGTAAAAGCATGTGATTCAGCCAGGGTGTGATTGTTTTACATAAGATACCAGTGTGACATTTTTGATATAACTGATATCATGTCATTTCCTCTCTTTCTCCGTCTTTGGTGTATTTAAGGTTGCTAAACTGAAGCGGCAGTTGCAGCACAGGCCCAAACCTGGAGTTTATGGAGCCAGCCATGAAAAACCTCATTGCCTTCAGGTAAAAAAATGAATGTACACACATCTTAATTTTTCTTTCTAAATCTCCTCCCTGTGTAGTTCCACTTACCAGTATTCATTTCCCTTTTGTGTCTAAATGAACCTTAGAAATCAAATTTTAGAGCTCTTTGCTGTAACATTAAAATGACTGAGGAACAGGCATCACAAGTAATGATGTGTTTATCCAGTTGGCCAAATTCAATCTTGACATTTTAAGACCACATCAGATAGAGCAGGTTATCAGTTTCTTACACAACATTGTGGTACACAGTGTTGCAAAACTAGATTTTCTCAGTCATGTGGTATATAAAAGTGCGATTGTCCGCAGTCTTTTAAAACCTGAAGTAAAAATGTTTGTGGGGAAAAAGCCACCTATGACCCATCGATAAAGCAGATGAATTTAGTGGTCTGTGGGTGAGGGCTGCATGAGCGTACACACACATTCTTGTATGCACATATCGGAGGAAGTGAGGAGGAGTGCAGAATGAAGCAACAGGAAAAGTGACTTTATGAAAACAAGCTTCTGATGTACAGAAAGACGGAGGGCTGCTGCACAGTGCTACTTTACACCTACACCTCGTATTGTTTTGGCTGAATCACATTCTCTGATTTTCACACACCTGTCTGTAGGGCTAGTTTAGCATTTCTCTTAACTGACCTAATCTGTTTTCAAATGTGCACTGAACTTTTCTAAGATGTATGTAAGAGTGCAAATGGCTATATAGAGCTGGGCGATATGGCCAAAAATTTTATCATGATACATTTTTCTATATTGATCAATCTCAATAATGATCACGATATAAAATTTTCTAACATTAGTCGCGTTTCCGTTGCAGTTTCGCGCAAAACTTTATAGATATTCTGTTTTATCAAAAAAACAATTTCACAAAATAAGTTTCCATTAAATGTGAAATACTTTTATAAAATCACGTGTGAATATGTTTGTTCTCGTGATAAGTCATTACAAACATGGCGGCAGTGGATGTAAACACATACTTCAGCTTTATACATACTGCTACCACGGCACTAGTGCTCATCATCAGCCATCAGAGGAGACGGCGACTTATCGAGGCTTTGGAGCGACAAGCCCCTTATACTTGGGAGCGGCTACGTATGCGGCGTTTTTGGGAAACTGTAGTCGATGATTTTACAGAAGAGCTGTGGATTCAACATTTTAGAATGACACACTCAACTTTTAATGAACTTTGTGATGCTGTGAGATCTCTAGTGGAGCAGCTGCACATTGTCCAAGGATTCTCCTCGTTATTCCAAATATGCCGCATCATCTTCATCCTCTTACTTTCTGTTGTTGTCTTCGTCGTCTTCTTCGCCAATAGAAACGTCCGGTTGTTGATCACGTGACTCCCTTGATCTGAAAAAAGTCAGTTTGAGTGTTTCCATTACACTTTTGTGATATAAACCATTTTCGATACGACTGAAAAAACACCTCATCTTAGTGCAAAAGACTTTTATCAAAAACGTGAGTTTTTTTTAAATTGTCGTGTTTCCATTAAGAACATTTTTATTTGCAATTCTGATTTGCGATATTTCAGGGTCAGTGGAAACGTGACTAATGTCATAGTTTTAAACAACATCTTTCTAAAAACATCAGACTAACTACATGAAATGTTACTATTTAAAATATTAAAATGTTTATTGCCGTAACATAACATTGTAGCGTCCGACTGAACGCGTTGAAAGGATGGATGTTTACTATCATCGCTTTATTGTTGAAATTTACAGTGATTGCTGTCAGCCACAGCCACTCCAAAATAACAACAGGCTAGAGAGCCAAGCTATCATGCTAATACTAGCTAGCACTCTGGCTGACACACACACACACACACACACAGTGAGCCCCCCTCCTTCTCCTTCTCACACAAACAGACGAGCACACAGCGACCTCGTGCTGTCTCGCCTGGCCAATCACTATCTTGTCTTAAACACAACAGTGCATTTTGGCGGTGCTGGTGAGGAGGAGCTAACAAGCAGCAGTATTAGACTTCTGAACTCACAGACAAGCTGCTTAGACGTGAAATGGTGGTTCCAGACTTGCATTCCACATTCTTAACTCTTTTTAAGAATAAATCAACCAGTTTACATTGTTTGCAGTGTAGTTACTGGATAACACACCTTAGTGTGTATAGAAAGCCAGACGCTTAACCTATTAAGAGGTTAAAGTTTCACGCTTCAGACATTTAGACCTCTGTCAGCTCGTCTCGCTGCTGTTGGTTGTGAGTAGAGCTGAAGATCCCTTCATTTAGTAATATGTAAACTGGCAACTCATTGTGTTTGTATGTGTGTGTGTTTGTCTGGTCAGTCACAGCCTGTGCCCATCCCGCTGTCATCATTGGTTCAGCTGCCCTCTACTATGCGGCAGAGCGAGGAGCGACTGGACCAGGAACTCGAGAGAGCTTTCAAACGTCACTCGGCCATACAGCACAGCAGGGTACATCATACCAAGTGTTTTGTTGCATCTACCACTTATAAACTCGTCTTAAATAATGTGAAGCCATATTCAGTTATGTGATTCATGTTCTCTTCTCGTCATTAACGAGCCTTTTCAGAAGAGAAGTGAATGTGTTATATCAGGAAAACACGAATGCTGCCTTTTAAGGTGTGTCAGAAATATATTTTTGAAATGAGCACTGTGGCAAAATTCAGATTTTGTCGATGAGCCCTGTTTTTTTAATGTTATTTTTATTTAATTTTAGCCAATTTTTATCCCCTTCCCAATGTAGTAGTAGCCATTTAGCCCATCCCATCCATTAAGCCTCTCCCCGACACTTTTGCAATGTCCCTGACTCTTTTGGGGAGCCAACGCACTCAGAGGAAAGCGCAGGATTCCCAGCTCTGAATGGACCAATCTGTAGAAGCCTGAGCCAGCGGACGTTACAATGTGAGAGTGATGGAGAGAGATAGAGAGAGCGCGCCATCTACCTGTCCAGAGAGAGCACTGCCAATTTCTGCTCTCTTGGGCTCCGGCTGTTGATGGCAAACATCATGACTGGGATTTAAACTCGTGATCCTCTGGTCATAGTGTCAGCGTCTTAGCCTGCTGAGCCACTCGGGGCCCTGAGCCCTGTTTTTCTGAAAGGGGGGTGTGTCTGTAACAAAACATCATGATGGCTATTGCTATGGATGTTGACCCTACAGCACACAGTGAAGGTTCGGCCTGTATAAAGTTCTGCATGTATAAATCAAGTTTGTTTGCACTTTGTGCACATCTTGCACTTAGTTTTGTCTCTGCGTGGACTTGAATGCAGCATGGATGGAGAAACGGTAATCTAGAGGTCACCTCTCCTGGACAACTGGGTTGTGTCTGATCATGATCATGTCACAGTTGAATGTAGTGCAGTATGTTGTGATTCTGTAATATAGTTTTTTTTCTAATCTACTTTTATGAAAACTGTGTACTGTTTGGTTTAAGCACAACACAATGAGTCTGCCACCAATTTTTGCATTTAAACAATTAAAATGCTGAAGCTCTGTTTTTGACAACACCATCACAAAACATTGCAATACTTAATATTGACTTGCACCACTAATGATGGAGTATCCTCTTTTTTTTTCCAGCTGCTAGAGATCCCTGATGGTCACAGAGCTCCTGTACCCTCTCTCGGCTCCAGCAGCAGCTCTCGGAGCGAACCAGTCATCGCACACCCCTCCTCACTCTCACCCTCTTCTCCTTATGCCTCTCCACAGTGTCTACAAGACCTACTGGACACTGGTAAGCTTTCTTTTCTTAATTAATGTCTGTATATTATTGCTATCATTCACAAAGCATAATTACATTAAATAGTCACGGCTCAGCTTACATTTACTTAACCTTTGACCTACTGATTATAATTAAAACTCTTGTTTAATGTAGTAAATAACTTGTGTAGTAGTTTTCACACATTTTTACGTTGTTTGCCTTCTCTTGCTCAGATTTGTCTGGTAGCACTCCTCCATCTGATCCTTCTCCTGTGTCGAATGGTGACATTGATGACTCTCTCCTCCTTTCTTGCTCGCCTCGTCCCAACAAGAGCTACTGCTTCCAGAGAGAGCCGCCAGAGGGCTGCGAGAGAGTCCGAGTGTGTGAGGAGAACATGTAAGAATGCACGCAAACACACATCTGAACCTGACCATCAATATTCAGTCATTTCAGCTGCTGATTGAGATAAACAGTACCCGAGTGCTGAGTTTGCTGAAGCTGAACCCTAGCAAGACTGGGCTTCTTTTAATTCCCGGAACCACTGGTTTCTTCCTGTCCTGTCCAACTCTATGGTTGTTCCGTCGCAAGAAGGGCAAACCTCTGTCATCGTTTTCTACTTGCATCACAAACTTGACTCGGTCGTGCAGGTTCCTCCTCTTCAACATTCGACAGATCTGACCCTTTCCAGCTCAGGATGCCACCCTGGTGCTTGTCCAGTCTCTCGTCATCTCAAGACTTGACTACTGCATTTCGCTCCTGGCTGGTTTTCCTATGCGAGCCATCAGGCACCTGCAGCTGATCCAGAATGCAGCTGCTCGGCTGGTCTTCAATCAGCCAAAGTTCTCTCACATCGCTGCTGTGTTCACATCACTGGCTTCCTGTAGCTGCTCACATCAGATTCAGAACCCTGATGTTCTTCTACAAAGCAAGAAATGGACCAGCACCTCTCTACCTAATGTCAATGGTCAAGTCTCGAGTCTCACTTCAAGCCCTTCGAGCTTCTGGTACAGCTCAGCTTGACCCGCCATCCTTCAAGACGCGTGGAAGACTGGCATCAAGACTCTGTCCTAACACCCAGGTGGTGGAACAAACTCCCACTGACTGTTCTAACAGCAGAGTCCCTCACAGTCTCACACACAGACTGAAGAGCATCAGCACTTAAGCAGCACTAGTTTAAACACTTATTGTAATGCTGTAAAGCTCTTATATTGTGTGTAATTGTGTATCTTTCTAGGTATTAGTGATGGTTTAGTTCTAACAGTGTCTGAACTGAAGAGTAGTCTGGACTCTAATCTGTCTGTACTAGCTGAGATAATTCTCTTAATGGAGACAAAACACTACTGTACATCAGTCTGGATAAGAGCGCCATGTTTATGTTTAAAGTCAGTTGATTACCATGTTAACATGTGCTTTCTTTCCTCATCAGAGCTCTATATAAGGAGCAGCTGAAACTCTCTTCTTGCCCAGATCCCAACAAGGTGAACTTCACTCCTCACGGCGGCTCCGCGTTTTGTCCCGTCAGTCTGCTGAAGCCCCTCCTACCATCTGTGGACTTGCTGTTCAGGAGCATGTCCGTGTCTCCGAGATCCTGCTGGGCCGGACAGCCTCCAAGTCCTGCAGTAACCGTGACTCTCTGTGGTTCTCGAGAACCAGCAACCAGTGCAATGTGAGAGTGTGAGAACTTTCATACATTTTTTTTTTTTTAATTCTCAAAGACCAAAGCTTAATTTCTCATTTTGTTCCTCCTCGAGTTCCGTGGAAAAAGACGTGTTGATGAAGAGCTGAAGCTGCGTCACATGTTGAGAGAGCGGTCTTCTGTTTTTGTTTAATAAATCACTGACCAGTTGTCTGGAAGTGCTTCGTGGTCAAACAGCAGAGTAAGGAAGCAGATTACAAAGGAGGCTTATTTGAAACAACACGTCATGATTGTACAACACACTGGAATATAAGGTTAAATGTTATAAATCACATGATTTAGTGGATTATTGTGATTAGGAGATGTATACAGTGCCACATCAAGTTTGTTTGTAGTTTAATTCAAAGAGTCTTAACGTAGGTAGTTTTTCCTGGTCAGCTGAAATAGGTCAGCGGAGAAGAGCTTGTCTTGTGTGTTCACCTGCAGGAGGTGCAGCTTATTTATACCCAAAATATGGGATTATACATTCTTTTTAAGATGCAGAATTTGTAGATAGTTTAGAGTCTGGTTTGGGCCTTCACGAAAGGCCACATCATTGTGTTTATCCTTCTGAAAGACTGATTTCAACATTTACCAGCGGATTTCTGCAAACACCACTTACACACGACTATAGCTGAGGTACTGAATCTCCTTTAAACTTTGTCTCGGAGAGGATATCCTTCACTTTCTAGTTTAATGAACGTTTGCACAGCATATTTCGAGTATGCCCATCCTATTTTTATCCTCACTTGAACACGTTCTGTGTTTTTACTTGAACATACTTATTACGAAGCAGCTATGCTGGATGTTTGATTTTTAGCTGTTAGATACATAAGCTATATAATGTGAGCAGTGATGAGTGATTCAAGTTCACAGCTTCAAAAAAAACTTGCACTTGAGACTTTGTGTGTGAATTAGATAGGTATGCAATCATCTGTTTGAGAGTTACTTTTATGTTTACCTGGTTTTATTTGTATATTTTCTTGACGGACTTGCACAACTGGCTGCTTGCGTAATTGTCACTTGTTGACCAAAGATTTGTACAAGTCTAGAAATGTGCTTATTGTGAAAATGTTCACAAAGTACCAATGTTTGATGGTAAATATTAGTTTATATTCTAATAAATTTATTCTTGTTTACTTTCCACTCCTGTATTTATCAACTAGTTAATTCTTCAAGAGTCATAAATGTCAAAACAAGCATTGAAAACCCCACCATGCTAACGGTGTCCCCTGGAATTTAACTATTAACACCGAATGTGTTATAGAATATATACAGGTACATATAAAATTAGAATAATATATAAGACTAGTTTAAAAAACCATCACTGATTGTGTAAACTTCACACTAGACCAGAAGCAGCCTGGATTATGTGTCTCTCCACTCTTCCTCCACACTCTGGGACCTTCATTTTCACATTAAATACAAAAGTTGGTTTGAGCAGCCATGTCATCTGCTGGTGTTGGTTTTCATTTATCCAGCAGGACTTGGCACTGCCAACTGTACCAACACCTGGTTTAATAACCACAGTATCACTGTGCTGGGCAGTAAACTCACCTGAGCTAAACCTCACAGAGCATCTATGAGCTGTTGTCAAGAGGAAGATGAGGGACACCAGACCCAACAATGCAGACGAGCTGAAGGTCACTATCAAAGCAACCTGGACTTCCGTACAAGCTCAACAGTGCCACAGGCAATCACCTCCATGCCACCTCAACAGTGCCACAGGCTGATCACCTCCATACCACCTCAACAGTGCCACAGGCTGATCACCTCCATACCACCTCAACAGTGCCACAGACTGATCACCTCCATACCACCTCAACAGTGTCACAGGCTGATCACCTCCATACCACCTCAACAGTGCCACAGGCTCATCACCTCCGTGCCACCTCAGCAGTGCCACAGGCTGATCACCTCCGTGCCACCTCAGCAGTGCCACAGGCTGATCACCTCCGTGCCACCTCAGCACTGATGCAGTAATTCATGCAAAAGGAGTCCTGACCAAGTACTGAGTGTATATACTGTACAGGCTGTTCAGTAAAACAACATTTAAGTATTAAAAATAGTTTTAATTGGTCTTATATAATATTATAATATTGAGATTCTGACTTTTGGGTTGTTGTTAGTTGTCGGCCATAATCATCAACATTAAAATAAATAAACTTGAAATAGATTCATTATTTCTCAGAGTGTCTATGTAATTCACTTTTTGAATTGAATTACTGACATCATTTTCGATTATACTCAAATATATGCTCAATATAGAGAACGTAAACAATGTGTGTAGATAGAATTTGTGTGTATGTAAGAGTTTATACAGTACCTCACACAATCTAAAGCCAATCCTGACCCTCGGTGGATGGGGAGGAGTTTGTAGCCAATCGTAGTACAGGGCGGGCGTTCTAGTATCGCGCTCTTCTACGATTGGTTAGAAGTCATAGAGGGGCGGGACTTCCTCACCTTCTTGTATCGCCCCGCGCATCGGAACGTGGTGACAGTCATTGAGAGAAGAGCGCGCGGATAGCAGTAATAATTACTGTAAAATCGCCTTAATCCTGTAATATCTGGATTATTTGAAAGACGAAGATGCTGAGCACCGTGGTCAAGCAGCTTAGGAGTCACCCTTCTGTAAGTACACGTCGTGTTTGTGCTTTTTAGGCCGATTTCTGTCTGACTTTGACACCGATTACACAGACTACTTATCTGTAATGTTAGCTGTTTGTGTATATTTAATATGCTTCATTATTGCACCCATCTCACTGGGGCATCTTATTGTGTTAACCCTGTTCATACACTATGAACTGTTACTGCATGAGTCACGTGCTCTAGTGTAAAGTCATCCATGAATGGAGGTCAAACACGTACGTTTCTGATCCCAAGGGCACTGAGAAAGGCCCACCACCCATTTACTCATTTCCTGTGACTCAGAAGTCTTCCAGAAGACATCCAGACGGGAAATTGGGCTTTTTCTGCTGATATGTGTGCTCACACACCAAATACTGCAGTAACAGGAAAAGACTGGGCCTTAAGAGACCACTGAAGTCATGTTGTTGTAGTGTCATGACCATATTATTACCGCCAGCTCTAGGAGTTTTATCTATATGGAAAAATTTACAAACTGGATTCCAAAAAAGTTGGGACACTAAACAAATTGTGAATAAAAACTGAATGCAATGATGTGGAGGTGCCAACATCTAATATTTTATTCAGAATAGAACAAATCACAGATCAAAAGTTTAAACTGAGTAAATGTAACATTTTAAAGGAGAAATATGTTGATTCAAGATTTCACAGTGTCAACAAATCCCAAAAAAAGTTGGGACAAGTAGCAATAAGTGGCTGGAAAAAGGAAATTGAGCATATAACGAACAGCTGGAAGAACAATTAACACTAATTAGGTCAAT